>SNQJ01S0027236.1:19660-39699 GCA_010110895.2 Picea sitchensis | reverse complement strand
TCAACCTCCCACAATACCTGCCACTATTGCTAGTCCCACCACTACCACACACCCTTCCAGTAATAAAGGGTTGAGGACCAAATACGCTTGTGCTATCTGTTAAGAATATGGCCATTACACCCATCATTGCCCAACACTGCCACACTTTCGGCAGACATTAGCTGTAGTACACCATAACTTCCAGAAAAACCCCAGCCCTGCTACGTCCTCCTCAACAAATATCACTGACATACGCTATGTCACCACTTCATTCAATGAACGTATGAGACACCCTTTCTCTCTCTGCGATTCATTAGCTCATTTTACATACCAGTGTCCTATGATCCTTGAATACATGCAATGTCAATTGGCCCTGCTTCACCGACCCGCAGAGGTGACAATTGACATTACCTCATCACTAGAGGATCTTCATGTCATTTCTCCCAAGATCGAGGCACCTCCCAATGCCTCCATGGTTCTTAGATGATGTATCTGAGGATTCACCCCCCAACCCCTTCAACTCTCCTGCTCATTCTCCTACGGACACTCTCCACCCAACCACCATGAGTACCCCTCAATACTTCAATATATGGTTTATGTCGAGTGAACCCTACCTGTCTCCTAGCATTGGTTCCCCTACTTCTTCATCACAGGGCAACCACACTATCACCGAGATCACTCCTCACGACCCCTTGTATTCCCAATATTTCCAATGCGATGAGGAAATGCTAGAAGAGCTAAACCACCCGGACTCTCCCTGGGATGTGCTACATCACCGTACACTCTTCTCTCCACAGGAAGCCCCCATACCTCCTACCCAAAACCCCAATTACGCGATCGAAACCAAATATTTTATCCCATTAGGGCCTATCGATTGGTTCAACAATCCCATTCCTGCTCCTGATGCATTTGAAGAAGGAAACATGGCCAATATTTTCCCCACCATTAAAATCGACATTTCCATTAAAAATGGCATCGTCGAAGAAATCACCATTGGAGTTGCTTGCACTCCTCAAGAAATCGACGCATATAAAGCCTTCTTCTAGGAATACAGGGATATTTTTGCCTGGTCATACATGGAAATTCTTGGACTCGATCCCTCTATTGTCGAACATGGCATCGACACCTGGCCCGACATCACACCAGTTCGCCAAAAACAGTGACCGCTACACCCATCCAAAGTCGCGGCTATCAAATCCGAAATTGACAAATTACGCACTGCCGAGTTTATTTACCCCATCACTTATACCTCATGGGTTTCCAACCCTATACCCGTCGACAAAAAACAGGGAACTATCCACGTTTGTACAGACTTTCGCGATCTCAATAACACATGTCCCAAAGAAAACTTTCCAATGCCTTTCATCGATCAAATTATCGACGACTGCGTCGGCCACAAGGCTCTCTCCTTTATGGACAAATTCTCTGGCTATAACCAAATTCAAATCCACCCAGCCGATCAGTATAAAACCGCATTCACTACCCCATGGGGTACGTTTGCGTATCGTGTCATGCCTTTTGACTTAAAGAATGTCGGTGCAACTTTCCAGTGGGCGATGACATACATCTTTCACGATCTGGATAAAATCATCCTCGCCTACTTGGACGACCTCACAGCTCAATCCAAGAAACACACCCAACATATCAATGATTTACGAATCATCTTTCAATGATGTCGTCAGTACAACATCTGCTTGAATCCTCTCAAGTGTGTGTTCTGTGTCACCGCAGGGCACCTCCTCGGTTTTATTATTTCCCAGAGTAGTATTACCGTGGACCCCCTCAAAGTTCAAGCTATCACAAAAATTCCACCTCCCCGGAATTTACGGCAACTTCAGAGTCTTCAGGGCAAGGCTAACTTTCTTAGACGCTTTATCCTAGATTACGCCATATGCACACACAGTTTCCTTCGCTTACTATGTCATGACATCCCATTTCATTGGGACGCCCATGCCCAACAATCATTTGAGGATCTTAAAGCAACGCTTTTAAAGACACCTTTAATTAGTGCACCTGACTATAACTGTGACTATATCCTCTACGTATCAGCATCAGCTATATCAGTAGCTGGCGTCCTCGTCCAGATTGGAGATGACAATTGTGAACATGTCATTTATTACATTAGTAAAAACCTCTCAGGGCCACCCTTGAAGTATAAACATGAAGAGAAACTTGCTCTTGTAGTTGTCCTCACAGTCCAGAAACTACGCCATTACATTCTCCTTCGCACCACAAAGGTCGTTGCAGATTCCAACCCTATGTAGTACTTTCTCAGCCATCAACAAGTTAACGACAAATTCTCTCAATGGATTGTTATCCTTCAGGAGTACGATTTTGAGTTTTGAACACCTAAGAGTAAGAAGGCCCTCATTCTCGTCGAATTTGTCACGACCCTCCTCTCTGACACCACCAGTGCCCCCATCATTACTGACTTTCCCGATGAACATCTCTTTTACATTACTTTGGATGATCCTTGGTACAACGACCTTCTCATCTACCTATGAACTCAAAATTTTGGTAACCACCTTTCACAGGATGATCATCGACGTATTCATCATCAGGCCCCTCGCTACCTTCTCATCGGAGACATCCTATATCGGCGGGCCATTGACACCATTCTTTGTCGATGCCTGACTATTGACGAGGCTGATAGAGTCTTAAATGACTACCACAGCGGTGCATGTGGGGGCCATCTTTCGGGTATATCCACTGTTCAAAAGATTATTCGAGCCAGTTACTTTTGTCCTACCTTGTTTCATGATTGCATTCATGCCGTGAAACGATGTGAGCAGTGTCTGCTCTATGCCAACAAAGCCCGAGCTCCCCCCGCTCTTCTTCACCCTGTCATCACTGCCAACCCTGTCATCACAATCATCGCTGCTATACAGCGATGCGCCGGGGAATCTATCACCGATATACTCACCAGCATCCCAGACATAAAGTTCTGCCCTGAACAATATCTCTGGCCAATATCGACGAGCAACGTAGTCCTAGGTAGCACCGGCTCTGCTGGTAAGGGAATTCCCCGAAAGGGGAGCCCAGTCAGGAAATATACATCCTCCACCGCAGTGAAGGGGACCTTCTCTCCTCGCACGAGGAAGTCGTGCAGCTCCGGAATCCACATCTGGATCAGAAACTGTAATAGATACTCTTGTGCCTGTATCAACGGGCACTCAAAGAACTTTAGCAACCCATAGGTTTCCAAAGTCACATGCACACAGGGCTCCTCAATGGCCACGACATCTCGCAACTGGGCCCAGTATCGCTCTCGCCACCGTATTGGCATTGTCACCTCCATCCACCTGCAGAAAACATAGAGCCCTATGTTAGCTCAAGAAACCATCCAAACATCAAAAGACTCATTTTTTTTACACCCCAACCTTGCCTCCTAGGCGCGGTTTTGTTACCCACATGCACACACACATGCGCACCTATTTACTACACAGGTGCGCACACATGCGCGCCTGTTCACTACACAGGTGTGCATCAATGTGAATCTATTTGTTTCACAGGCGCACCCCTATGCGTGCCTGTTCACCATACAGGCACGCCAAGGTGCGCGCTTGTTCAACCCACAAGCGTGCATGGGTGCGTGCCTGTTCAACTCACAGGCGAGCCCTTCAAGCGTGCCTTAAATCCCTTCTACCGCGCTCCCATGTGCATATATTCGGTGGGCAGGCGCACACATATGCACGCCTATCACCAAATCTCCCATGCATGTGGGGCCCACACCCCCTAAATACCTATGTACGGCCCTCCGTACAACCCTTGCCCAAAAATTAAAATCCTATTTCTATGCAGGAGGATCAGAACACTAACCTAAAACTTGCTAAACACCAATCAGATGCCTCGACCTCTCCAAATCTCCAAATCTCCTCTGAAAACTGCTCGTCCAGTCACTATTTCAATAGGTACAAATGAGGTGGCAATGTGGGCCCTACAGCTATATATAGGCCTTTTTCCAAACTTCCACTCACCATTTCGGGAGCTCACGGTGTCCACTTTTCAATCCATCTTCAGCCACGGGATCAACATCCCGTCATCTACATCACAATAGTTCTTGGGCCTCTTTTCATCCTAAGTCCCCGGGGCGCCTTTTTTATCCATAGTCAAGTACGCATGCCCATATTTCACGCTTATCAGATACATGCTCGTATCTTCGATTCTTTTCAGATATTGTTCACTTTGGGTATTTGGTTTTCATGTGTGCAGGTACTTGATCATCATCCATCGACACAACCCCTTCAGGTATATACTCAACACTAGCATGTATTCTTTCCTGCTGTATCACATTTACATTTCCACTCACAACCTATGATATTGGCCTCTAGGATCCCCATTCCCGGCTCTGCAGTACCCACGCCTCCATTTGCATCTTCGATACTGTTACCCAGTAGCATTCTTCCCCACATGAGTTGTCCCATTCATAGCACCTTTTGCCACTTTTTGACACTCATGCATTTTTTTTTACCCTTTAGGGATGGGAGTCCCGATAGTCTTTCATCATGTCGTGAATTAGCCACATACTCCTTCTCCTCATTTTGCTAGATTTCCCACATAGACTCCCAGATTATCTCTTCATGGTTCTATTTTTTAACTGCACCTCTGCAGTATCATGAACCCTCCATTTCATCCACAATCAGGTTGCCCATCTGCGAACCTACCTTCATTTCACCTACCTCATATAGAAAATCACCAATGGGGCCCCCACCCTTCATCAGTTTTCCAAGAAAGTTATGCCCTACGTGGGCCACCCATATCACAATGGGGCACCCGTTTCTGTATTTGTACATTTCTCCCCAACATTATTCGTTATTTATTGTACAAACATCTTTCCATTACATTATATTTGTGTCATCACCTTTGGCGACTTGCTTCCTTCCTTTTGGCCAATCGCAACCCATGTCACCCTTGGTTGGAGCATTACTTATCATCTACCCTTGTCGGCATCATCCATATCTTCAGAGTACCCCACAGGTCACTTACATCTACCCTATGAATTTGTTCACCTTGTCCCACCTCTGAAACAACTTATCACCAGTCTTGTCGTCCCCCCTGGCACTCGACCTCATTACACAGTTGCGGCCACTCTTTATCTCATACATCTTCCAACCAAGGGCAGTCTGGAGTCTTCCCACTTTTTGACTTCGTCCATGTACCTCTTCCACTTCCTCACCTTAGTATATTTCACCAAGCCCTTTGCTTCTGTGAGTCGTGTTCCCCTTTTTGTCGACATCAACACCATTTTACGGAAGGGCGACAGTATCTTGATTCTCATTCTCCACTCAATGAGAGATCTAGGATGACACAGGGTGAAACACCATTTCTCCCTGCTGTCGTTCACCCCTGTAACATTCGATGCCAACACTTTCTCATGTTATGGTGGGTCTTACCTTGCGACTATTGCAGTTAGTTCTTTCATTTTCCAAAGACCTCCGAACTTAGTAGGGCTATCAATGCCCGCATCATCGCTGATACTTATTACCGCGATCACTGCATATTATTCAGAGTATGTTCCTTTGCAAAATTGTCTTTTTCCTTTCTCATCACCGCCCCCGAGGGCACTGCAGTTGTCTACACCAACACTTCAGTCATATTTTTTTAGAGTTACATGACACGAGCATGGGGCATGCCCACCTCATTTGTACACAGTTTTCTATTTTGCGCACCTCATCGAAGGTCGGGTCCTACCGATTCATTTTTTCTCCAACGGTTCGCTCTGAATGATCCCACTATTTCTCTATCTTACAACAACATTCTCAGTAGAAGAAACATTGATGGATTTCGGCTATACGTATGCTCTTAACCTCATCCATCAGGGGGCGTATTTTATCACTGAAATTTCATCCACACATGGTTACAAGAACTCAGCATCGTCAAACAGTAATGAAGTCATTCATGGCCCTGAGTTAATCTCACAGCATTCAAAAAAAAGGGAAAAAACTATACAAAGTAGTGAAAAATTGAAGAGCGCTTTGCAGACATTGGTCGCGCACACACATGCATGGAACAAGAACATAGAAAGCGTGCATATGTGCACGATGCGCGACTATTAGCGCAAAAATCCGCGCACCTGCTAAATGGCGCATTTATGAAAGTGGTCGGCCTCCCAACCACTTATGGTTCATCTCCCAAGTCGATTTGACCCTCAAATCTGGGCTAAATCTGACTAGTGGGCTGGTCAAAGACCTAATAATTCCCTAAATGGCCTCTTTTCACACTACAAAGTAGTTACACAATAACCCAATGCAATGCTATAAAAATCCATGAATGCACCTCATTTTCTCAAGGAATTCAAAGTAATGTTATGCTGCCTATATTGTTTTAAGGACTCCATCCTTGACAAGAGAACATTGGCACCATTACATTGGGAAATCCACCTCTCCATTGAGTGGATTTGCAAAGAATTCTTTCATCACCATTTTTCATTTTCTTTGTTGTAAGAAGAGCCAACTAGTGGGGGTCCAAGAGCCTTCCCTTGGAGGAAGAAGGGACTCATAGTCCCCTTTCTTCTTGGTGCTTTGTTTTCATCAATAGATCAGCCTCAAAACATTGGTGACATGGGTCTTTTTGTTCTTCTGATCTCTATGTCCCTATGCTCATGATTTTAATTTTTATTAGTTTAATTCTTAGTTATAATTTTGTTTTTCTTTCTGTAACTCTTTTCTCTACAGCTAGCCTGCTCAATACACCCAACTGAGCTTGCAAGCACCTCTTATTTGTTCACCAAGGTGACAAAAAAGGTGCAACAACAGTCACAGGGGTATTAGGCATTAGGTTTTAATAAATAATACAATTATAAAAACCAATAACAAATGGTAAAAGTAAATATAAGGGGGTAAAAGTTCTTTTTACCATAGTCATTGTAACTTTACCAATATTTTAGTCCAAAACCCCTCTTTTGCCCTTGAATTTCGGCGCTTGATTGTGGGAGGTATGAGCATCCATTCGACGAATGGTCTCCAGTAGTGAGGTAAGATCCTTGTCCTCTATCTTTTCATGGTTCAATTTTTCATTTTCATTGCTAAAAATCATGTTTTTGAGTTTGTTTTAGGGGTTAAAATTGCGCTCAACCATTCTCGCAGGCCAGCCACACGGGACCTATGAGAATGCATCATTATCATAGGCTAGTCACATGGGACCTACGAGAATGCATCATTCTCGCAGGTGGCCCCAAAGGCACCTACAAGAACGTCGCATTGTTCCTAAAGGGCACCTACGAGAACCGCAAAGTGAAAAGTTTCTTTTAAGTTTGATCAATGAAAAAGATACCAAGTCTTGAATAGAGTTGTTGAACTTCTTCTTATGTTTCTTATGCAGGTATTCGGCTATCACCATGGTTCTGGAATGGCATAAAAGAGAGAATGAAGAAGATGATGTTGTTGCTGGGAATAACCCAGGCACCATTGCCACTTTGCGAGACTGTGGTCTCCTGAAATTCTTTCGCATCCTGGGTATGAGGGCCCAAGTCAGGTTATTGGAGTACCTTGTGCATATGTGGGACACAAACCAACATGCATTCCACATAGGGGTCCACACATTGTCCTTGTATATTGAGGACATTTACTTCTTGACAGGATTGTCATGGCGTGGGTACCATGTGAGCTTGACTGGTAACAGAGGTGGTGGGCTGCCTATGAGTGAATACTGTTGTTTGCACTGTGTTCCAGAGGCGGAAAGGAGAAAAGGAAAGGTAGTCATTTGGGGGGTGCGGGATTTGACACTTCACACTATTTTTTTCACCATTTCTTGTATGGTTGGGAGCGATGCTCCTCACATGGCTCTCTAGAGATACTTTAAGTACTCCATATAGTGTACTGAGCCTCAGGTTTTTAACTAGGCAGACGCAGTCCTTCGTAGCATGAAAAGGAAGTTGACTAAATGCAGGAGAGGCAACTTGAAGCAATTCAGGTATGGGTCATTGTTGGTGTCCTTCTTCCTTGAGAGGGTTCCCTTGCTGAGGTTGCAGGTTGAGTGGGATCTAACGACTCCAGAGGATCCAAGAATGCTGAGGTGGTGTCAGCTCATGGCCCGACACGTAGTTGGACCAATTATCAAATATAATGATGCCTTCTTCGACTCGTTGCGACCACAGATGCTGATGGTCGATGATTATACCTATGCCAGGTTGGACTTCTGAGGGGATCTAGACTTAGCCCTGCCTGAGGGCACTCAGTGGGGAGATCTCCATAAGAAGTACACATTTTTACTTTTTAAATGTTTTTGTGAATTTTATCATATGAAAATGTTTTTATGTTCGTCCAAGGTCTAATTACAAAACTTCTTTTTGATGACATAGATGTGGGGCCTTATCGACCACCTGGTACTTCTCCCATTCAACGACGAGGAGAGGTGGCTCTAGTGCCACAATGGGATGTTGAAGATTATGAAGCGGTGGAACAAAACCTGGAGGGTTTGACAACAGACATTCCAGACATGCCTCTTGGAGAGGTTCCACGACGTTATCAGCGTCATACGATGGGAGTGTCAGAGTACATTGGCCGACTGCTTCATAGGGTTACCCGGGCAGTCATGTGTTACTGTGAACGTCATCCATGATGTTACTTTGTAGAAGCTATGAGCTTCAGATTTTGAAATTTTGGTCCTCGAACATAACTTTTTGTAAAAAAAAAATTGATCGTTATATATACATACGGCTTCTACCGATTTATCTTGTGTTGTGTGAAAGTTGATGTGATTGATTTATAAATAACCGAAATTTCTGTCTAATATATGGTTAGCTAATGCATCAGTTAATGTATTTAGACATCTAGAAATATGTTGATACTCAATATAATCAAAATGACATTCCAAGAGGCGAATTCGCAAATACACCCGTAACAAAGTAGGACTTCGAATAGCATAGACATTACTTAACTGTAGTACTATGAGCTACGAATCGAGTCACACAACCAAGTGACGGATACCGAGCGAGATAGAATCAATCAAAAATTCAATAAAGACACTATACTCTGCAATATTGTTGGTCCCACGGCCAAGAAGCACACCTCATAAAGTGACAAGCTCATTTGTAGGGGCGTAAATTGCCCATGCAGTGGAAGAAAGGTTCTGAGTACTACGGCTAGTGCCATCAGCGAAGCCAATGTAGGGTAGAAAAGACTCTGACATCTGGAAATCAAACACAATGTCACATAAGGGTAGAGACCAGATAACAACAAAATCAAACTACAGTAACACGCAAGATGTATGATACAATAAAAAACAAGTACTCGTGAACAAGTAATCTTATGCATAGTACTTCTTCAAGTACAACCCATTTCTAGGTTCACTCAAAGGGATACCATCGTAATATACTAACTCGTAGGATCCTTTTTCCAAAACTCGTCTAATGATATAAGGACCTCGCCACATGGCTTCGAATTTTCCAACTCATAGCATATCTCGATCTTGTTCGTAGAGGAGAACCAGATCTCCTTCGAAGAAAATGTAGGGCTTGACATGTTTGTCGTATTGGGCCTTGACATGTTTTTTCTAGGCTTCAATGACTAGGGTACTATCACGTCGAGTTTCTTCTAATCGCATAAGATACAATAGATGTTCTTCCTCAGTAAAAGTGTTTGGTAGGAGTTCAACAACTATTTTTAAAGAAGGTCTATCGCATTCGATCGGGAGAATGGCTTCCAAACCACAGACTAACTGGAAAGGTGTAAACCCAGTAGCAGACTTAATAAATTTTCGGTAAGCCCACAATGCCGAAAACAACATTGTGTGCCAACTTGTTTTGTGAATCCCTATCATTCGTCGGAGCATATTTATGAAAACTTTGTTAATCGCTTCGACTTGACTGTTGGCTTGTGGGTAATAGGGTGTTGAGTTTTCATATCGAAGACCCAACTTTTCAGTGAGTTCAGACATCATCAAGTTTCTAAAGTGGCTACCTTGATCGGTGATGATAGCCTGGGGAACACCAAAACGAGTTATGATGTGATTAAAAATGAATAATGTTGTGGTATTTCCAGTATTTTCAAATGTCGACATCGTCTCGGCCTATTTTGTAAAATAATCTATGGCTACAATAATGTATCCATGCCCCTCGGCCGAGTGGGGGTGGCATGTCATGAAATCGAAGCCCCATTTCGCAAAGGGACCAACGGAGACCACAGGGTGAAGAGGAGTGGGATGTGACCATATCTTATGATTATAGGTCTGGCAAGTGTGGCATTTTTGGACGATGATTATGTAGTCGTTAAATAAAGAAGGCCAAAAATACCCTGCACATAAGATCTTCTGGGAAATAGCATACTCGGACATATGACCACCACAGGCTCCAGAATGGAAGTCATTTAAGGCTTTCTCGGCTTCGTCGAATGTGAGGCAGCGTCGAAAAAATGATTCAATCCCTCGACAATAAAGAGTGTCCTCGAGGATAATATATTGATGGGCTTGGTAGCATATTCGATGCTAGTCAGTACTGGAAAAATTGGGATGGAAATTATGGGTTTGGAGATATACGATTATATCGCCATACCAAAGATCATCAGAACTAATGAGGAAAAGGTACTCATCCGGTAATGAATCAGCTGCTACATTTTCAGTTTGAGAATAGGGAAAGTCACATATCAACTCGGCAAACACTAAGGACTTCTTGGACTTGGCTTGTTCAAATTCCAAGTCAAACTCCTAGAGTATCACAATCCATTTGGAGTATTTTCCCCCTAGCAATTGACGTGTGAGAATGTGTTGCATAGGGTTACAATTAGAAATAACTGTAGTCTTGCGAGAGAGGATATAGTGCCGGAAGCGTTGGACTGCTTGGACGGCTTCCAAGGCCTTTTTTTTTACATGTAGATACTTGGTTTCAGTAGGCGTTAGACTTCGAATCAAGTAATAGATAACATGTTCATCATAAGAATCATCCTCTTGGATGAGAACCATAACGATGGTGTAATCCGAGGCTGCGAGGTAGAGGAAGTAATTGCGACAGTAACCGAGGGGGAAGAGAAGCGGAGCATGTGTCAGGGATAGTTTCAAATCTTCAAAGGCTTTGTTTGTGATGGTATCCCATACGATCTCAGACCCCTTTTTGAGGAGTCACATAAATCCACGAGTGATCTCGACATAGTTTGGGATGAATCGATGAATAAAGTTTGCTTTCCCTTGCAAACTTTGTAACTGGCGAAATGTAGAAGGAGGAGGGATATTAAGGATCGCATCGACCTTTAAAGGATCTACCCTGATCCCTTGACGCAAAACAATAAATCCTAGAAGTCGTCCAGATTCCAAGAAGAAAACACACTTGTGAGGATTCAAGCATATATGGTAAAACCGATAGCGGGAGAAAATGGCTCGGAGGTGGATGGAATGATCAACTCGATGCATGGAATAAGAGGGTAAGTCATCTAGATATGGTTGTATGATGTGCTTGATATCATGGAAGGCATAAGACATAGTGCATTGAAAATTTGCGCCAACGTTCTTGAGACTGAAAGGGAGTTTTCGATAGGTGAAAGTGCCCCAAGGACAAATAAAAGTAGTCTTGTGTTGATCCTTGGGAACAATATTGATTTGATTATATACGGAGAAACCATCCATCAAAGAGAAGATTTCGCTTTTGGCGCAATCATCGACAATCTGATCGACGAAGTGGGTAGGAAAGTTGTCCTCACGACAAGCTTTTTTGATATCCTTATAATCAATGCATACGCGGATTGTGCCTTGTTTCTTGTCAATTGGGACAATATTGGAAACCCATTTAGTGAGGGCCACCGGGTAAATAAAGCTGGATTTTAGAAGTTTCTCGAATTCAAGTTTGATAGCAGCCGCTTTATGTGGGTGAACTAGACAAAGGCGTTGCCCGACAGGTTTAGCTTTTGGGTATGTGTTGATCTCATGTATCACAATGTTGGGGTTGATGCCAGGAATTTCTTCATAGCTCCAACCAAAGACATCATGAAACTCTTTGAAAAGTGACGTGTAGGTGATGATTTCGTCATGGGAATACGAAGCTCCAATATGCACATTTTCGACAATTCCAGGTTTGATGGATATGTCGAGGGAAAAAGTGGGTGAGATATTTCTTAAGTTCCCTTCAGAAAACACATCGTGTGTGGACTTGAGAATGGTTGAAATGACGACAACGGTTGATAGGGTCGAGATCCGTTGGTAGTTCGCGATGGTATGGTGCTCCAGGAATAGGATGGAATGATGATGTCCATCGTCCCAAGGGGTGTCTTCCATGACAGACATGATCATCTCGTCTATGGGAAAAATGACACGGAAAGGATCTGGAGATATCCCACCAAGAGAAGGGGTAGAAGGGGTTGTCGATTTAATGGCTTGATAGGCAGACTCAACTGGACTTAACGGCATTGCGTCATCATAACAAAGATGATCACCAGGGTCAGGTACCAGCCATGGGCTGTAAGATGTAGGGGTTTCATGAATGGAGGTGGAGATCATGTTAATTGAAGGAAAAGATGAGTGTGGAACATCGGGCAATGGAATGGGGAAAGTTCCCATTAATGAAGAGTCTTTGAGAATACCTACACCGACGTTCTCATAACCCAATGGGGTTTTAGCGATGAACAATATGTTGCCAGAACGCGTATCCGATTTAAAGAAGGCTAATTGGTCAATGGTGATGAACTTTCCTTGATGTGGGAAATGTACAACATGAAAAAGAGTCAACACAAATGTGCGCATGGAATTGATCCAGAGACAACCAAGCAAAATATTGTAATCGAGAGGAGCGTCGAAGACTTCCACTTCGACTTGGACCGTTTTTCCTTCTAGCGTGATGGGAAATGAAGGATGAACACTATAGGGCTTAAAAATGGAGCCATTGAAGGCTTTGAGAGTGTTATGGGATTCAATCAAAGAGGGAGAGCCGATGGCTTTCCAATAGGTAAGAGACATGATGCACGTCGAGGCACCCTCATCGATGACGGTTCGAAAAATGTTTTTGTTGGAGACAATCACTTGGATTTGGAATGCGAGTTGAGGGGTTAACCTTGGAATGTGATCTTCCACGTAAAAAATTATTAAATTCATGTCTGTCGGGTCGACTCCACCGATAGCTTTCAACAATGCCTTTCGTTGTGTGGGACAACTTTGAAGGACTTCAAGGGATGAAATTGCCGAAGGTGCTGGGGCCAGATATTCAACAATGTTGTAGTTCTGGGCAGCACGAGCATGAGGATTGGAAGCCAATTTCCAAACAACACCCTTTGGAGGGGGTCGAAGAACTGTGTCAAGGCTTGGTCGTTCAAGATGAAGAGGACCATTGGTAGGTGGAGTCAGGGGAGTGGGTTGTACCAATGAAGGAGGTATATCATCAACCTTCTCTTTAGAGGGAGCATAATGTTTGGCTCGAGTGGTGAGTGCAATGTCATTATTCTTTGAATCGCCAGTACACATAAATACATAGGACGTATTAGAAGGGGAAGGTTGGTCATGAATGACCAACTAGGCCTTTTGTTGAGAGGGGAAGGGTTGGGACAGAATGGTTGGAGCAGGTGGTTTTGGGGCTCCTTGAAGGAACTTAGTAACGGATAAGACAATCCTTCACGTAGTGATCATTACCACAGATAATACAAGGGTATCGAGGTTTGTTCTTATCCTTGTCATCGATAGGTGGAGTTTTGGTTCTCTCTACTTGAGAAGTATTTTTGTCCTCCTTATTCTTACCCTTTCCCTTTCTGGATTTTTTTTTACTTGCTGGGGTAGATTGGACAACATTTACCTCAGAAGTCTTATCGATGGGAGGGGTAGGAGACGGAGCATTTTGAACATTAGAAGACACGGGTTTGGGGTTGGTGCTTGAGGCGGAATGTGGTTGGGCATGGAAAGTGCCAATCACATTGTCATCTACGTGAGAGGTAGCTAGAGTAGTTGAAGTGGCGAAAGTGGAAGGACGAGGTGCATCAGGGAGTAAGTCGTAAAGAGTACCCGTTTGTGAGTAAACAAGGTCGAGGTATTGAGCACGACTTATGTCTTGTTCTTCCATGACAACTGCACACATGACGATATCACAACCGATTTCGTTCACAAATGATTTTGTGAACCACTCTGCCAGCAACTGATCAGGAAGTTTGAGTTTGATGAGACGTCGTCTCCATCGCCACTCATGAATGTGATCGGATATATGAGTGGCTTTGTTTTGTTTGAAAGAACTCAGAATCTCGATCCCCATTTCATAATCGATCGGTAACTGGTAGTGGGTGAGGAAGGCCATATCTAAGGTGTTGAAGTCGGTAAAGAAACCTCATGGTAATTCTATATACCACTTCACGGTAGAACCCGTGAGAGTTATTTGAAAAAGACGTAATCGGATAGAATCATCCATCAAGGAGTTAGATGAGCACCAAAGATGAAAATTCATGACGTGATTGTTCAGGTCCTCTCCCGCTTTGCCATGGAATTTAGGGATGTCAGAGGGTAGCTTGGATGGTATAGTGGGCCAATGGGGAGAGTGGTGGATTGGATCATTTAAAATCCTTGACAGATCCAGGAGGTTCAAAGTGGCCAAGAAGAGTAACTGTCGATTCGCATGCGGGTACTGGTGGCTTTGGAGAGGGAGTCCCATCTCCAAACCAGTGGGACCATAAGTAGTCTACATATAATGCAAAGACCTAGGCAGACTCGGTGGTTATTGTAGAGGAAAGTAGCTCATGGGATTATATCCTTGAACAAGGACATGAGTTTGAGCATTCGAACCCCAAATAGGATTGGACGTACCTAGATATGGTTGTCCTATACTAGTGGGTATAATGGATGTAGCTAGAAGCTGTCGCCCCCCAGTTGATTGAGGATTATGTTGTATCAGATGGTTCCAATACTGGGCCAAGGATGGAGGTATGTTTTGTCTGTAGGGTGGGGTCGGTGGGGGTTGTCCTCCAATCGGGGGTTGTGTTCCAATTGGGGGTTGTGTTCTAATTGGGATTTGCGTTCCAATAGGAATTTTCCCTACAAGGGGGGGTTGAGTCCAACCTCCTTGGTGAAATTGTCCACCAATAGGAATCTGGTAATTCGGTGTGAATGACGAGATAGTGCCTCTAGGATTAATGTTGCTGGTAGAGGACGAGAAAGGTCCTCTGAAAGGGGGTTGAGCAAGTGTCGGAATAAATATGGGAGGGGATTTCCAAGAAGAAGAGGGACCACCAGAAGTTCCATATGGGGTTTGCGTAGGAGTGGGAATAGAAGCATTCAACATACGGTATCTACGTGGAAGTGTCGGGGTGACACTGGGTGAGAGCGGTGTGTCGATGGGGCCTTCACTAGCCACTGTAATCCTGGTGTGAATACTTGTAGTGTCTGTGTAATGGATCATTTCTATAGGGACGGTCAAGATGTGGTTAGATCGCGGAGTGTCTGTACCAAGAAAATAATAAGCAGTAGTAAAAGGTATTGCATCTAGATCAAAGGTTTTTGGGAACAAAGGTGAGATGGTGATTTCAATGCCTGATACTACACCAAAGAGATCACGTCTAAAAACACCAGCGAACCAAAAAGGATCTTGGCCCTTAGGTATTGGAAAGGGTCCAATCGGTGATCCAGAAGACAACACAACTAATTCTCCGGAATAATTCACTCGCATAATACATCTCTCAGAATCCAGGTGAAGTCGAAAGTCCTCTTGAGTATTGGTAATTTGGAAACATTCTAGAGAGTCGGTTATTTCCACTTCCAGAGTGATAACATCTTGGACTTCACTCTATTGAGGAGATCCCTCGGGTGAGCTTGTAGGCAAGGGTTGAGAACCTTATATATTTTTTGAGGGTAAGCCCTGCATTCTACGTGAATGATGTGGAGTGTCTATTGTGAATGAGTTACAAACTTATGAATAAATTATTATTTTCAACTTGGGTAAACAAACAACATGCGCTAGTAAACAAAATCTAGGAAACAATACCAAGCAAACAAGACCTTTTAATTGTGAAGTCACTAGTTGGTGATGAAATCCAATGTCACAACAACGATATGAGAAGGGCCTAGGCTAGGGTGGAAACGTTATGCTGACAAACTGCTTAATGGACTTACACCCTAGTGCAAGCTCCCACACATAATCATGGGTATACCCTCCAAGGAGCTTGAGTGAGTTTGGTCAACGTCGATTCCAGGTACCATGAAGACTTGCCCCTTCACAGTCACCTTGTGTAAGACCCTAAGAAGATGGGCCACTAAGGTTACCACCGACAACAATAAATCCTAGGGGAACAATCAACAGTACGATCCACACGCAAGGGCAGGGTATCTAGTCTGAAATCAACTCGAGAGGCTTCCACCAATCATTGTTGGTATACCTCCAAGTGACCCCCGTAATATATGCAATCTCTGCACCGATATCAACAAAGCAGGGTGAGTAACTCTGTCAATATCAATGCGACCTCGAGTTTGACCCTTGTGTGAGAAGGGCTTTCCAGGACAAAATGTTGTAAATAGAATTTGACACTCCTTAACACAAGATGCTATTGTGTGTTTTGTTCTTTGGAGAGTGTATCTCTCTACCTACTCCAAAGCACTAGCCTAGCTAATTATTGGTGTAATAGAGCCCTAGAAAAGAGTTACTAGTTAAATTTTGAAATTTTCACAATGCTATTAAGGGTTGTTGTTAGTCAAAGGAAACAGAGATGAAACTGATGTCGTGTAAGACTCTGACCCAACAATGCATAGATAGGAATGAAATATATCAATTTTCATTTGATGAATCCTATGTACGAGAGGGAAAGAGAAGTTTTTCAGAACAATCTTGAACTACGATACACAATTTTCTTTAAAATGCAATCTCAACGAATCACACAATAATGAAAACTCTCTATTTATTCTTTTTCAACAATTTCAACAATTGATTTTCAATATTTTCAAAAACGAAAATGATTTTAAAAGAAAAATGTTTTTTACTTTTACTTTTCAAAAAGGATCTACACCATGGTTGTGAGAGTAAGGAAAACCAATAACTAATGGGCAAGCAATAAACAAAAATTCAAACCAATCTTTCAATGGAAACAAAAAACGACAGGCAGACAAGACTAGTCTTTTCAATTGCAAGAGAATAATGATCTTTCAAATAATGAGAAAATGAGAAAGACAAAGAATCCCAACTTTCAAATTGATTACTGGCTCCTAACCAAACAAGTACTCAGATTCCAGGATCAGAGAGTATATCTTTGCTAAGATAATTCAAGAGATGAGAGTTTAGAAAAAGATGGACAAGAAGAGCCTTTGATCTCCAAAGACTGATCGTGCACAAAATAAGAAGTCAAGAAGACATCAATGAGTTGTCCAAGAAGTTATTTTCAGACACCTATATTGATATTGGTATCTAAAAATGAAAAAACCTTAAATCCAAAAAATTTAAAAGAGGGTTCGCAGGCTATCAATATTACATAGTGTGAGAATGGATCATTCTTGTAGGCTACCTTTGAGAAGGGTGAGAGAACCTCACACTGGACTTAAAAGAAGAGTGTGAACTCAAGGTGTTCTCATAGGCCACTATGGGGTTCAGCGCGAAAAGGCCTGAAACTAGGCAACATTTTGGAAAAAGACAAAACTTTTGAAGGGACTTCTGGACCTAGGGAGTCTATCAGGGTGTCCTGAAGACTCAGAGATTGATAGAAATGAAGAAAGGTAAGGCAAGAGAAAATGGCCAAGGAAAAACACGAAAACCATGAAGAAAAGGGTTTCATCCCCAGTGGAGTCGCCAATTTTGTTATCGGGCTAATCGGTAGGTGCGGACACTAACATGCCTCCCTAGTTCCACCTGGATCTAGAACAAAACATTATAGGACAGGACTTTTTCCCTAAGTTATGACCATTGAATTATCTAGTTAAGAGGAACAAGTGACATACCTTTGTATGGATTCCTAGGGTCTCTGTTGCTCCTGCTTCACTCTAGTGCTCTCGTGAGGTCAAGACCAAGACAACACAAACCAACCAAAGTGAAGATAGCAAAATATATTCAATTGTCAACTTATGTGTATCATCACGGAATTACACAATAAAGTAAGAATGAATTTATGGGAAAAGGACATGTTGTTGTATCATATTAATTGAAAGTATAAGATACAACTTGATCGCCTTGATGTCACAAGATTCCTTTCGATGACTCTTGGTTCCAACACACACACTTGCTCGATCCTTGCATGAAGAAGATCCAATTTCTCTTGATAGACTTGCTAGAGTCCTTGATCTCCTGTTCAAGTTGGGTTATTCACACAATTCCTTCAACAATTCTTCAATTAATCTTGCTTAACCTTTTCCATGAGAATCCTATCAATATATAAAAGAGGATGATATGGTTACATGGATGAGAATGATCCCACCAAATTAGGGAAACCAGTAAAATGACAACCATTCGAATGCCAACCCATTCTCTAGAAGATTCCCTTCTAGAACCCTTGAGACTTCTTCCTTTTTCCATGCTTGAGAACAAGTTCACACCTTAGGTATAGAGCACAGTGTGAGAATTTTTTACCCCAGCTGCAGGTGGCCTACGAGAATGTGTCATTCTCGTACCCTAGGCTATAAGAAACCTACAAACTCTCTTCAAAAATATGTTTTCTAGAAAGAGATGAATGTCACTTTTCTGAGGAGAAAGTTCTTGTTGAGAGCCTGAGTATACCATTATCAATACACCATCAAGATGACCAAAATCATGGGTAACATGGCACATTATGGAGATCAAAGAGTTGCTCCATTTGAAGTATCCATGTGATTGGGTCCTTTCCATCAAACTTCCTCATATCAATATTAGGAACGTGGTTGGTCTTCAAACGAAATTTGGAGATTCTCCATTCTTGATTCAACTTCCTTGTGTCCTCATCATGAATTTCATGGGATGCATTTTCACTTTTAGGTGTCTTCTCTATTACAAAATTTTTCAATACTTCCATGATCTTCCCTTTTAAACCATCCATCTTAGTATCCAACTTAACTTCCATTGAATCCATCTTAGTATCAAACTTAGCTTCCATTGAATCCATATTCTTTTGTAGTTCATTCATGTCCCTACGCATTTCTTCACGTTCATCAAGAGTCCAAGTAGGATTTTCTGGAGGCTTATTTGGTGTATAAGTTCCCTTTTTTGGTGGCATGTTGGCCAAGTATCACTTTTGAACCTTGATTTTGAGGTGGTTCTGCTAGACAATATTTATTCTATTGTATCTCCCAAGTTTTGACCCTTCTAGGTATGAAAAATTATTTTATGTAGTTCTTTGATATTTCTTCTTTGCAATGCCACAGGTTTGATCAAAATTGGATGCACCAAGTGGAATTTACGGTAACTTCCCCACAACTTGCCGATTTTTGTCCTTTCTAGGAGATCTCACTTGTATAGCGTTCCCTACACAAAATAATTGATATAAAATTCTAAAACTTGCACCAGAAATACTATAGACTGTCCACGATCCAATGAAACCAGTCCCACTCAATTTGGATACTCTAGGAAGAAGTTATGATTGTTTTACCTAGAAAATCTTCTTGAGACTAGTCAATAGTACTAGTCATATACCCTATCTTACACAGGGTGTATCTACAAATTTAAGATGACCTAGAAGCTGAACGTTTTACCACAGATACTTTACTAATTTTTGTAAATATCCTCTAGAGCTCATAGTCTGAAATATTACAGAGAATTTTTCATAGAAAAAATTCCTCAATGACCCAGTTCATGATGATTCCATAATCCTATCTTGTACAGGTTGTATCTCTGAAAGTATAAGTCCTCAGGAGCTGAATTTTTACCCAAACGTACCTTGGTCCATATACTAAATATAATCCAATCTGTTCCTACTGAAACATTGTAAAAAAAAATTATAGTGAAAATTCGAAGGTATCTCTGATGTAGCAGCGAAACCCTAAGACCTTGAGCTCTGATACCATATGTTAAGAAGCAAATATCAATATAGCATAGAAAAACCTCAGAAAAAGTAGTCAATGCCTTGAAAAAGAGATAATCATATAATAAGCCTCTTCGAGGGGGAAACCTCCTTTTACCCCAATTAAATGTTCAAGTACAAGATGATTCAAAATGAAAATGTCTCCTTGGTATATATAGGAGACTAGGAGGTATAATTACAACTAATGGCCTAAAGATGACATAA
>SNQJ01S0027235.1:99458-115996 GCA_010110895.2 Picea sitchensis | reverse complement strand
GGGGTAAGCAGGGGAGGGAGATAGAGAGATAAGGAAACAAATAGAAAAGAAAATCCATAAGATCATGCAGACAGTCTACGAACACGTGCATGTTCCTGGATTTCATGTACATTCCTAAAGCATGTCATGTTCTTTGGAATGCATGGGCATTAGNATAGAATTAGGAAAGGAGATAAGGTGAATGGTAGATGGGTAGGAGAGATAGGGGAAGAGAGGGGTAAGCGGGGGAGGGAGATAGAGAGATAAGGAAACAAATAGAAAAGAAAATCCATAAGATCATGCAGACAGTCTACGAACACGTGCATGTTCCTGGATTTCATGTACATTCCTAAAGCATGTCATGTTCTTTGGAATGCATGGGCATTAGTTATAATTAATTTTTTTTTTTTTTTGGGGGGGGGATGACAACTCTAGCATAAGTGTATGTTGATTTGGATGCATCTGATTTCGGTTTCCTCAAATGTTGGCTACCTTGGTTTTAGGTTTGGGATTACAAAACTAGCGGTTTGGTCTACAAATACATAAAAACCTCCATTTTTAAGAATACCTTACTATCTCTTAGTTTTTGGCATTATGTTTCTATACGTTACAAAAATATATTGTTCATGAAAGTATTGATGAAATTTAAAATAAAAAATATTGTTTACTATTTTTAATCTATTTTTGTCTTGATATATATCACAATCCATCTACAATCTAAAAAATATATTGTTTGATAATGTAAGACCATGGTAGCCTACATTAACTAAAGTTGTTGTAATTTCAATGAGATATTGAATTATATATATATATATATATATATATATATATATATGATAGAATTTGTAAAAATACACCCCACTAGAACAATGGGCAATCTACAATTATACAACTTTTTTTAAGAAAATTATGTTGTTAAGGAACTCAACAGCTGCCACATATACCTTATATTTTTCTTGAAAAATAATTTCTCATGTTAGAAAAACTAAAATTTCACATAGGCATTCACACTTTCTATAAAGGTAATTCAATTTTCAACATTTCATATTTTTACACCATATTCAAATTCATTGTAAAATTACCTTGAATAATCCCTCCAAGTTAATATATTGTTTTTTTTTTCATGTTTGCATGTCCATGAGAACTTCATTAGTGGCCATAATTAGCTTCCCTATCCCCTAATATTAATAATGATACTGAAAAGGGATTTGGTCAAATTATTAAATAACTTTTTGAGTATGAAAAATATTAGTAGTTAATAATAATTGTAATTAAATTTTCTTAATATGAATTGTGTTAAAGTTTAAAAATGTTTGTTAGGAGGAAAATGACT
This sequence comes from Picea sitchensis, assembly GCA_010110895.2. Taxonomy (NCBI): domain Eukaryota; kingdom Viridiplantae; phylum Streptophyta; class Pinopsida; order Pinales; family Pinaceae; genus Picea; species Picea sitchensis. The sequence goes on along the minus strand of SNQJ01S0027235.1, from coordinate 114,684 downwards.
CTATGGCAAGGGGTAAACCACAATAAACAGAAATGACTGCAGAAATTAAATCTAATCTCAATTATGTTATATAAATGAATATGCTAACAAGACAAGATAAACAACCTACCTTGTCTATATGTTCGATGAATACCACCATTGAGCACACAACTCAAAGTTATATACTTGCAACTTTTCCTCAACAAGAAAGATACGCAAGAATACAATGATAATATATAACGTTATCACATACAATAACATAACCCATTAGCATACATAACAAATGATCCCATGGAATAACAATTCAAATATTTGCAAGATATCAATTCAACGAGAAAAGAGTATTTCTATTAAAAAATGATCCACAAAAGTGTATAAATGAAAAACTTATGTTTTGGGACGTCTTATAACCGAGAAACGAAGTCCCTTCTAGCTGGGTCTCCACCACTTCAATCCTCCACCAAAGGCAAGCTCGTTTATGAGGGACAATGAGGTTCCTATGAAAGAGGGAAGAGCTTGGGGGATGAACAATGTGTTCAAGCTTTAAAGGATAAAGGGATGCAAACTCAATATGAAGTGAAAATTTCTCCATAGGATACTTGCTCTCAAAATTTCAGTTCTCTCCCATTTCCATGACTTTGATATGGCCCAATTTATATCCTTCAAATGGAACTGAAGGGCTGATTCAGAACATTTCCATTATACGGAATGTCAAGGATCATGGATCTCGTGACGTGACATGGAAACTCAACAAATTTTTTAATTTAGGGCACAAAACCCGATATATGTGGGTTGTAATGGTGCAACCTACGTATACACATGTTGTAGTAATGTTAGGGCACATATATGTGGAAACATATGTTTTTTTAGCTCTTGGAAGTACAAAAGGGACTTCGGGTTTGCATAGGGAAATGGAAAAGGCCATTTGAGCAAGTTGCATGGGGTGAAGAAAATATTTATATAAGAGATTCCCACTAATGTGTGATGTCAGAGGAGTATCTTCAATGGCTGAAATACATTATAATTCCTAAAAGTGGAGTGATAGAGACTCAGTTGGAAAAACTAGTTGCTCATGAGAATATTACAATTCATAATGACTTTGTGCATATGGGTGGCAATTTGAATTACACTGCAGATCCTTTTGGAAATATACCAAAAACATTTCATGGCCATGAATAGGAAATAGAAAGTAGACACTTGTCATAGGATGCCATAGTCACTAGCAAGGCTGAGTTAAACCCAATCTCAAAATCAATCTGAGGATATATGTATACAGTGGAGTAAAATCTGACCTCCCATGATCGTTGAAGTCATAAAGGTATTGGTCCAATGAATGATAGAAACAACTTAAGAAAGTCGCTACTATAACTGATGTCTTCAAGTCTTCTATACAATCTGTGAAAGGTGAAAGTATACATCATGTAAATAGAGGAGTTGAGGTAAAACACAATGAGACTTTGTTTGATTACCAATCATCAATGGATATCGTTAACAAACATGAGACACCCTATCGATAATGAAACTTGGTACCAAGGCACCGAGTACATTCTTGCAAGTGTGAATAAAGGTGTTGAGGGAGAGAACTTGAAGAATCCATCGATCAGGAGACATTAATGTGTTCCCAACTGTTGATGGCGGGAGAACTTGCCATTGATGACTACAAGCCTCTAGGTGCTTATAGGACTCTAGACCTTGTTTCGAGAATAGATGAGCTGAATTTGATGGAAGGAGACCTGCTAAAGGGAGAGAATTAAGGAATCTCTGATCAATGAGCACAACATACAAAGCAATAGATTCATGATTTGGAGGAACTCAGATGAATAGGATGGTCATGAACCAATGACCCTGTGCATCTTTCGTATGAAAAAAATGCAAGTAGTGCATGAAAACGATCCTCTGAATAACATCCTATAAGGAAATCTACCGACAAAGGAAAGGAAACCACCAATAAGGATAATGGCATCCAAATCACTCCACGAAACCCCCCAGTCAGTGACCAATGAGGAGATGTCAATTGTTGGAGTTAAAGTTACCTACCCATAATTAAAGTAGGACCAGGGTGCACAGTAGGACTATAACTTCATGTGACTCTAAGACACCTTGAGGGTATGGTCGACATGAAAAGTCAATAGTTCTGACAAATGGATGACACATGCTTATAAAAATCCTTTGAACAAGAGAATGAGAGATATGGAGGACTCCTGTAGCATAGACTTGATAATGAAACTCTGTGATGCAGGATACACCAATCAAACTCTCCATAGGGACTGGAAGAGTAACCCGTCAGAGGAGAAAACTCTAAGTAATGAGCTCAACTTCCTAAGTTCATGATAAACCTAAAATTTTGATGAAAATTGGATTCAAAAGTTTTTTCTATATTCAAAGGCGACACGACTTCTAACAATATGAGACAATATTCTTTTCCCGCCCATTTTTTTTTGTTTTTTCATAGACAAATGAATTCTATGATACAAGAGAGGAAACAAGTGTCACTAGTAAGAAACTAGCTCCAAACAGTGGAACATACCTATGATCAATGAAAGGAAGTGCATACAAGGAATGGACACTCAGGGGAGTGTTTCCTCTTAGGGTATAGGGTTTCAAGCTTCAAAGGATATAAACAAGTCTCTTCTTGGCTAGTGATGCAAATTGCCAAGGTAATAGGATTATAACAAGAAAGAGGGAATCAAAAATAGGCTCAATACTACAAGAAGGATAATGGAATGAAATTACAACTTAACTCCAAAGAATGTCCTTTTTCATAAATTTAGTCCCCTAGGCCTGAAAAAGTATAAAGCAATGCCCAGGAGAACTCTTCTAACCATTAGTTACTAGAGTATTCCTTTTTCAAAATTAGTCTACTTGGTCCTAAAAAGGGGTTAAACTTACACCAAATAGACGTCCTTTCAAATCCATTTAGCGAGTGTGAAAGATAAAATTTCACTCACCAATATTTTCTCATTTTGTAGAGTTAGAAAAGAGATCAACTAAAACTCAGTGGAAGTCCCATAGATATAGGTTAGAATTCTTATGATTAAGAATATGAGGTTCTAACTCAAATTCATATTGGAACTATAAAGGAGTCTCTGTCCTATGGAAAAAGAATCTCTACATGGGGACCAAATGGCACAAGGGTTCTAAATAGGGAACCCATGTCTGGTAAGTCTCTACCATTCACTAATGAAACTTCTATTAGTAGCAAGCAAGTTCCATGTTTATAATAAATGAGTTCGTACCTAAGGAATATGAATCGTAGTCATAGGATAATGAAAAAATGAAAAATGGATTGACGACATATCCTATATGATGGTTAAATAAAATACCTGTCAAAGTCATGAACGAGAGACATGACGCTAGAAACCACAAGAATGTGTGGATAAAACCATCAAAACAAACTCCATCGAGTGCATTATTATCCCACTAGGGAAAAAAATTAGCAAAAATTATGTAAAGTGGATAAAACTTTTCTACAAATAGTAAAAAATAAAAAAATTTACCATCCCATTTGAGTTTTTTACCCACATAGTGCATTTTGGAACAATTTGCCCACGATCTTCAAGTGTCGATTGTAGAAGCTACGAGTGATGAAATTGACAACCATTTGGACTAAGTACTCTTTCCCTCCTCTTCATTTCTAATGGATTAGAATTTTAAATTAGGTCCATTTTTTTGAGTTTTTAAAGGAGAAAATTAGGAATTAGGGTGTATGCGGGTTGTAGTTCATCGGGTCATGTATACACAACCCTATACATGACTGTTATCACAAGATCCCGTGTACAAGTCTACAACTTAGTTTTTTAAAGAAGTTTGAGTCAAAAAATGGATTTTTCTTGCAACATAGTACTTGAATGGAGAGAAAGAGAGCATGAGGAAGTTGACGTTGCAGTGGAAAGATATAGAGAGGCCAAGTTAGAATTAAAAAGATGTGGGATTTACAAGTTTTTTTCTCTCAAAGGGATGAGGGCTCAAGTGAGGTTGATCCAAATGTTGGTGAACTTTTTGGATCCGGATATAGAGGCTTTCAACCTCGATGGGGAACCATTGAGAATTGAAGTTCAGGATATTTATTTCCTTACAGGATTGTCTTGTTAGGGTGAGGTGGTGAACCTCACATCTCGGGGAGCTCGGAGTTGCATGAAAATAGAGGACTACATTTCTACTCACTGTCTTGTAGGCACAAAAAAGGTAGGGAGGTAACTCCCCATTAGGGAGATCAACAACACGAGTTTGAAGATCGTCGTTCTTTTACTCACACGGATCATGGGGTTGGCCTTGTTGCATCAGGTATCAAGGGCACTGATGTTCTACTCATTGGAGTTATTATGAACCATATTTTATGATTGGTGCACCTAACTACTCGCTAACATGAAGATCCATTTGATAGACTACAAACACGGTATAAAGAGTAACTTGAGGTTCACATCTATATTGTGTAGTTTTTTCTTTGAGCGGGTTCTAGGATTGAGCCCTAGAGGGGAGATCATTATGCATGGACCATGCGATCCTGCCATGTCACAGTGGACCAAGCTGATGAGGTAGTTGGGAGGTGGTAGGATACCAACCCCATACAACGATGAGTTTTTCTACTGGTGGCGTCGACACGCGATATCCCTCGACAACTACCCTTATGTAGGGATTGACTTCAGAGGAGATACAGACATGCAATCTCAACAGGGTCCACCTATCGAGATATATGTATGTAAAAGTTTGATATATTTCATTTTTTTGTATTTTTTAAAAGAGTTAAAAAATATATATATTTTTGGATGATGTCAAGTATTTAACAAAAGTTCTTTGTTAGGAAGATGTGGGTCTGCGATGACTGGATGTATTTCCACGAAACCGGTGGAGGCACCAGGGGGATGAGCCAACGGGAGGAGACTAAGAGAGAATGATTCAAAATGTGTGGGCAAACCTATCTAATTTTACACACAAAATACCCATGGTTCAGGTAGAGGATATGTTAGAGGTGATGCAACTACAAGTGGTCTGTGTTCCCCGTGTGTGGATGTGACTCTTCCAGCATCTCGCAAATGCAATAGTATGATATCATGACACACATCCAATTCCATCGACGTAGATTTCATGGAAATTAGATCTATCGGTTGTATATGTATTTTTAGGGTGTGAGCCCCATTTTGTACTATGACACGATATTTTTTGAGTAAATGAAATATAAAAACATTGGTCTTTGACTTTACTTATATATGATACAATGTCTACATTTATGAATGTTTTTTATTTACTTTAGTTATGTGACAAATTCCAATCTATAACATAATTAGCATATGCATCGGATACATAATTGGAACTTCTAGGTATGTGATGATAAGTAATAAAAACAAAGTGTCATTCCAAAATTTGTACCCATAGGAATCGTCGATGTAGGGTAGGTTCTCACACACTGTAACTGTCATTCAACTGACATACTACTAAATTGGAGACCATGTGAACTTCTAAATATCAAACACCATGAGAAATGGAATCGCGTAAATTCTCTATAACGATGTTATACTCAACCACATTGTTCGTTTATGGCCCTAGACAAATGCCACCTGAAGACACCAATTGACCCTCAGGTGAGTAAATAAACCAAGCGGAGGAAGCCAAATTTTTTGTATGATGACTGGCACTATCTTTCAATCCTAAGTAAACAAAATATTTCGTTGACATCTTCCAACCATGGGAAAACTCGATAAGCAAGGAGAATGAATGAAAGGAAAAGATATATATACACTAAGATACACTAGTATACAAAGATTCACACCCAATATTGAGGGATTAAGAGTAATATCTTTTGAGATAAAGCCCATTTCTGGGATCAGCTAGCATATTCCCTTCATAAAATTCTAACTCATATGCTCTTTTTTCCAAAACATGTCGCATGATATAAGGACCTGATCACATGGGATTAAACTTGCCTACCCCCAAATGGTTCTTTGGCTTGGTCATACAGGAGGACCAAGTCACCCTCACCGTACTCTTGAGAACATACAGACTTATCATACTAAACCTTGACACATCATTTATTCGCTTCGATATCTTTAGAGGCATATTGATGTTGCTCATCTAAATGCTCTAGGTGTACAAGGTGTTCTTGAAGCTCATAAGTGCCAGGTAGGAGTTCAATTTCTAGCTCAAGTGAATGGATTTCACATTCAATTGGAAGGATCGAATCCACACCATGTACTAATTGTAAAGGAGACAAACCAGTGGAAGTCTTAATCGAGGTTTGCTATTCCCATAGTGCAGGGTAAAGCCTAAGATTCGAGTCAGATTTACTTTGGCTGTCATTTTTTTGCAAAATGGTCTTGAGATATTTATTGAAAACCTCTACTTGTCCATTTTCTTGGGGATAATAAGGAAAATAATGACCATTATTAAACCCTAGTGTTGATGCTACTTCCTCCATCATTTCATTCTGAAAGTGACTGCCATGATCAGTGACAATCTCCTTTGGGATTCCAAACTAGGATAGAATTTGGTTAAACATGAAAAATGTTGCATTCTTACCATTGGATTTAATAGTAGTCATGGTCTCTTCGCATTTAGTAAAATATTCCACAGCCACGATAATATGTTGATTTCCCCCCTGTCGAAGCTCGGTTACAGTCCATAAAATCCACCCCCACTTGGTGAAGGGATCGACAATAATGACGTGGTGTATAGGGGTTGGATCCGAGTGCATTTTATGAGGGAACACCTGGAAAGGGTGGTACTTCTTGACTGCTTCAACTCAATCTTTAAAAATAAATAGCCAAAAATAAGCAGCTTGCAAAATTGTTTGGGATGTTGCAAGCCCAGATAGATGACCACCACAAGCCCCACTATGGCAGTCATTAAGTATGGCCTCAACTTCATCGTGAGCCAAGAAATGATGCAAGATGTTATCCATGCCTCGACGATACAAAGTGTTGCCGATGATAAGGTGTTTTTTAGCTTGATGTCATATACGTCATCGATCGTCTCTCGAAAGATGCTAAGAGAACTTCAAGGTTTGAATATCTATCAAAATGTCTCCATACTAGGGGTCTAAAGATGAGATAAGGAAAATATGTTCATCTGCGAATGAATCGACATGGATAATGTCCTCATATAATCTAGGGAATTCCAATATCATCTCGAAAAAAACAAATCATTTCTTAGACTTAATTGAAGCAAAGTCGAGGTCAAACTCTTGCATAATAACAATCCACTTATTGTATTTTCCCCCTATGATACGTCGGGTAAGTACATATTGAAATGGATTGATGTCTCTAACTACGGTAGTTTTGCAGAGAAATATATAATGTCTTAATCTTTGAACCACATGTATGACAACCAAGGTTAGCTTCTTAATGTGGGAGTACCTAAGTTCATGACTAATTAAATTTCAACTAAGATAGTAGATGATGTGCTCATGGATTTCATCTTCTTACTGAACTAGAACCATGCTAACCGTCCCTTTGAATGCGACGATATAAAGAAAATAATATCTATTGTAGTCAAGAGGCTTCAACAGAGGCGTTGATACCAATCCTTTCTTAAGAGCATCGAAGGATTCTTGGGCTCTCTCATCCCATATAAAGAGAGTGTACTTCAAGAGATGCATGAAACCATTAGTTATATTGGCATAGTTCACTATAAACCGACGTAAGAAGTTATCCTTCCGCTGTAAACAATGAAGTTTATGAATGGTGTGAGGGGGAGGAAATCGAAGTATTTCCTCAAACTTCATAAGATCCACCAAGATCCCATTATATGAGACTAATAACCCTAAGAGACATCCATACCTAATGCAAAATATTCACTTGTGACGATTTAAACGAATGTGATAATAATGACATCTCTAAAAAATGAGTCGAAGGTGGGTGGAATGATCTACTCTTGTGAGAGAGTGAGAAGTGAGATTGCCAAGATAAGATTCGACGATGTGCTTGAGATAGTGAAAAGCAAACGTCATGGTGTGTTGGAAGGTTGATCCGATGTTTTTAAGGCCAAAAGGAATTTTATGGTATGAAAAAGTGCCCCAAGGACAAATAAATTTTGTCTTATATTGATCCTCAGGTTTAATCTCAATTTGATTGTATCCTAAAAATTCGTCCATAAAAGAAAAAACCTCACTCCTCGCACACTCTTCAAGAATCTGATCAATGAAAGCTATCAGGAAGGTTTCTTTAGGACATTCCTTTTTTAGGTCTAAAAAATCCATACATACGTGGATGGTTCCTTGTTTCTTATTCATAGGAACAGGATTGGACACCCATTCAGTGAAAGGAACTGGGTAGATGAAACACGTATTAAGTAGTTTTTCCACATCTTCCTTAATAATAGGGGCCTTCCTAGGGTTAATAGCTTTGAGAAATTGTTGAACAGGTTTGCACCTCGATAAGACTTAATTCCATGTTCGACAATATAAGGGTTGATTCCTGACATCTTTTTATATGAACAGGAAAATACATCACAAAATTGCTTGAAGAGATCAATGTAGATCTGAATTTCTATAGGAGAGCAATCCACAATGATATATACATTTTCAATCTTTCCAGAGATTCGAGAGATGTAGATCGTTACGGTAGGAGAAAGATTCACGATTTTTCCTCCGGCTTGAATGTCTTGTGTATCTAGTTGAACTACTACATGACCGACCATCTCACTCAAGGTAGATCTATAATTGTCATTTTCGATCCTAAAAATATCTCAAAAGTAGTAAGAGTGATGATTCATATCATCCCATGGCCTATCGAGACCATCCATAACCTCTAATATGGCTTCGTCTAAAGGTAAAGTATAATCAAGGAAATCATGTAAGAAATATGATGAGGTGGCCCATATGGGCTCGAGAACAAGATCATCCTCATCCTTTTGCAAGGAGACATGATCTTGGTCAAGAGAAGAGTCGAGAACAGTCTGATACTCGAATTTTTTTGATGACAGTGGCATGGCCATTCTAGTATGTGGCTGACCTTCAAAGGACATGGTCGAGGAAGGTAGGGTCCAAGGATAGTTTAAATACGAGGTGCGAAAAGGAATGGAACTTATTAATGAAGAATACCTACTAGACATGGCATAAATGTGATGGATTTGTGCCATGAAATCAAAAGTATCCATGAGGGAGGAATACATTTCGACAGAAATATACTGAGTTGTCGGCTGAGAATTTTCCATCACTGGGATTGACGGTCCAATTGATGCACTGGTACTAGCATGCACAAAGCATAATTGATCAATCCTCGTGATTTTCCCTTCTTGAGGAAAGCATAAAGTATGGAAAATGGATGACATGAATGTGGTCATGGAATAAGTCCAATTACGCCCAAGAAATAAATTATAGTCAACAGGCACATCAACCACCTCAAAATCCATCTCCATTGTCTTCCCTCCTAACTGTACTAGAAAGGTGGGAAGAATTTTGTGGGGGTAGAAATAAAGACCATCAAATGTAGTCAATATGGTTGGATATTGAGAGAGGCTTGGAGAGCCAATGGATTTCCAACAAGTTTGGGACATCATGCATGTTGGAGTGCCTTCATCAATAGAAATATGTTTTATTGTATACTTCGAGTAATCCACATGGATTTGAAATGCCATGTGGTAAGAAAAGAAAGGCCACATGGGTCTAGAGATCCTAAATATGATAATAGGGTGTTCCTTTATGAAGGCCATGTCTGGAGTACCTCCAAAGATGACATCACATAAGGGGTTTGACCCAAAAGTGGTTTGAATAGTTCTACAAAGCTCAAGCATTCAGGTTGTGGGTAGAGAATTTAATTACTACTTTCAGAATATGAGGCAGAGGCTCTCGATTTTCGATCTCTAAATGTGTTTCTATGGGAGGAGGAAATTATATACCTGGAACAGTTTGCAGAGAACTGTAATCATGAGATCATGTGGCTACGTCAATCTAAGACTTGACCGTCATGTGCTGCGTGGTTTTGATTCCCACTCGGTGAGTTTCTGGTGTTAGAGGAGCTCGCAACCAGGTTTTGATTATGCGGAAATGGATTATTTGGCACCGTGGGTGTTTGAGATAGTATTCTCATGGCCTCCTCAAGTTTGGGGCATAAGTGGGTAAGGTGATCATCGATACAAAGTTTACAAGGAAACTTCACCTTCTGCTTTTCTTTCTTTCCCTCACCAACATTAACCTTCAGTCCATAATTGTTATCATTGTCCTTGTTTTTATTATCATTCCTCCCACCCTTACGATTACCTCCTCCTTTCCTTCTATTCCCTCCTCGTTGCTGGTCACCATTTCGGCTAGTCGATGATTGTACAAAATGAAAATCCATCGACTAAGTGGGAGTGGAACATGAAGACAAAGTTGGTCCTGCTACATACTATCTTAGAGACAACTCCTTCAACTTGTTCGTCACCAAGTCTACATACATAGTATTTGCAGAGCCTATGATTCCATCAACATGAGGCCCATGGTTTTTTCTTGGGTCATAATTTGACCTCGGTGCGTTAGGAAGAATTTCATATCACATGCCAGACTAGGCATATATGAGGTACAATTGTTGGGCTTTGAAAATAGCTTCATCCTCAGTGGTTACCCCGGATGTAGAAACATCCTTCGAAATATAAGGCAATAAATACTTAAGAAACCATTCCAACAGGAAATATGGAGGAATGTAGGCTTTGATCAACCTCTTCTTTCTACACTACTCTTGTATTTGGTATGAGATATGTGTGTCCTTGTCTTGGCGAAAGGTCGATAGGATTTCTATGTTGACATCGTAATGAAATGACAACTATAAGTGGTTGAGAAATACTAGAACCATCTGATTAAAGTTCCATAATCAAAACCTGATGCATTGAAACCCCATTTCGCTGCAACCCCCTTGAGGATGCATTGAAACTATCTTAAATGAATAAAGTCATCATTAAGAGAATTGGACGAGCACCAAAGATGGAAAGTAGTGACGTGATCACCTGAATCCTCACCAGTCTTTCCCTCGAATTTCAGAATATCCGAAGGAATCTTAGTCGGGACGGTGGGCAATGATGGATCATGATGCACCTGGTCATTCATTAATCTTGACAATTATGGAAAATTAAGGGTGGGTATAAAAAGGGAGCGAGGGTTTCATCATATAATCCCATGCTCCCAGGAAAGGTTGTTACAAAGGAATTGCATCCCATCCAGGGTTCTGATATACACCATGGCTTGTCCAGGATTATGGTATCCTCCTCCAAATTGATTCATAAAAGGTTGGCTGGGAATCATGCCTATAGGAACAATATAATGTTGGTTATAAACGTTTCCCCCATCTAGAGGTACTCCAGGCTGGGGGTTTCCCATGGTATGAAACCGACCTCACTCGGGTGTAAATCCTGAGGATAGAGGTGGATTCATCATACCAAATGTATTAGTCAGAATCGATGTAGATGAGGAAAAAGTAAAGGACAGAACAATGGGAGTAACTTATCTGCCTGGTTGATTATTCCATCCAAGACCATTGAGACTAGGATTAGAACCAAAGAAAAATGAAGGTTGACACCCGACTGAAGGATTCGCTTAGGGAATTTGAGTTCCATCAAGCGAGAGAGAAGTATATTGAGGGGTCATTCCCCTAGGTCTAATACTAGGATTTGTATTCGTCGCTGGAATGGAGGAAAAAGTTTGTAATGTAAGGTTTGTCATACCATAAGAGAAAGGGTTAGAGGCCATAGGTATACACTGATAATTTTATCCAGGTGAATGAAAAAGAGACCCAAAAGGGTTTGTGACTATGGGTTGAGTAGAAACCACATGCCGAATAGGACCGATGACAGGAACCTCCCACACTAAAACCATAGTGGTTGAAGGTGTCGAAGGAGTACCATTAACTATAGTAGTTATGGGAGTCGAAGGACTGCTAATATTTTTCTCACTCGACTCAGTACTCATACTTGTATGATCACAAGTCTCATAGGTGGAGGTATGCGTACCAGGTTTGATAACTTTATGCCTTTTAGAAGGGAAAGTCTCAAGATGTTGTCGTAACTTCAAAAAATGGCGAGATTGACGAAGAAGATGGTATGGATCCATCATGACTCAAGACTCAAGATAAAAAAAATAATCCTAAGGCCAACTAACAATCAAAGAGCACACCAAAATAAAACTAAAATGCCAAATGCACACAAATAGGATATAGTGGCTGAAAAGGGGCCTCTCTCACTAGAGTAGATATCACTCACCCAATACGGGCTTGAGACCCCCTTCAAAATATCAGAGGTATCAAAACGATTTATAAGGGCCCTCGTGGGATTAACAACGCAGTTAGCCAAATCCCCCCAGAGAGGTAATCCTCCATAAAGGTTGTTTGTTATCCGACCCTTATCTGACTCAGGGTACCTGTAGAATAACCCAATCAATTAACCTATGTGGCTACCTACACCAAGCAAATAAATCCACCATGATATAACCAATGCGCAAGAGAACAGTCGTAAGTCAGGTCCACTGTATGGGCAGGGTAACAAAGCCTTAAATATTGAAAGAAACACCTCTCAAGGAGGTAAAGGTACTAGAAAGACCCCAAAATACAAATAGATCCCCAGAAATATCTTTGATTCTAAGAAGGTATTAGAGGGTTATTTCTACAACCAACTTCACGTGACATCATGCTGAACTCTGGTGTGAGTGGAGCCTCCTGGTGTCATTAATTATATAATGGATTTCACCACTCTGTTAGTGAGACACAAATGTTAAGTTTAATATCCTTGGAGAATTTTTCTCACAAAATCCTATTCCAAGGCCCTATATCCTAAGCTTGTTTGTGTACTTTGAAAAATAAGATCATTACCAATCAATTTTAATTAATCATTGTTTATTTTAATGGTTTTGTTTACTCAAAAGTTGCGGTCGTGAAACTAATGATGTTATGACTCAGAATATAATAGAAATGAATATGAATATAATGCAATTTTCTAACCTTAAATTTTCAAAAGATGATAATCTTTTCAAATGCAACTTTCAATTCAATTCTGCAATTTCAATAAGATGCAATCTTTCCATAAATGTCAATATCAATAATAAACAACCTAAAATCAAATGTGAAAATGTAAAATTTATATTTTTGTATTTTCAGCATAAAGAAATGAAAATGCAAGGACTCAATAGTAGCCTCATATATAGAACCTATCCAAGCAAAAGAGACAAGCCAAGCAAGATACCAATAAGAAAACACTCAGATGAAGATGCAAGGACAACCAATGAAAAAAATGAAAAGAAAGAAAAACCGACCGAAAATTCAACCAAAAGAAGAYTTCCTATCACTMTGTAGGCACTCAACAGTTAGGAAAGAGACCCAAGAAGACTCAACAATGATCAAAATTCACCCAACAAACACCAAACTCGGACATAATGTCAAGAAAGTTGATGCACACATTTGTTTAAGGAAAACTCGYGTATGTACACACCCTATAGAAGGACAACTCGCGTATGTATGCGTCTGTCAAGGGAAAACCCACATATATGTATTAAAACACTCATAGTGCAAGGACTAAGCCAATAAAACTCACATATAGGGTTAAAATAGGTTGTCAAGCAATCAGGCGACAAGGAAACTCACAAAAAAGAAAGAGCAATCAAAGGAGAAGAACACTCCAAACCCCGAAATAGAAGATTCAATCCACAGTATGGTCGTCAGGTTTGTTATGAAGAAAATCACTCTATGGAAAGGGGTAAGCTACAACAAATGGAAAAGTCTGCAAAAATCAACTCTAATCTCAAGTATTCTATATAAATGAATATGTTAACAAGACAAGATAAAGAGCCTAGCTCATTCGGATGTTCGATGAAGACCATCGTTGTGCATGCAACTCAAAGCTCTATAGCTGCAACCTATCCTCAACAACCAAGATACATAAGCATATGGTTATAATATATAATGTTATCACATACAATAACATAATCCATTAAAATTCATAACAAATACGCACATGGAATACCAATTCAAATATATGCAAGATATCAATTAGATGAGGAAAGAGTATTTCTATTAAAAAATGATCCACATAACTGTATAAGTGACAAAAATCTGTGTCGGCATGTATCAGAACCAAGAAACTAAGGCCATTCTAGCCGGGCCTCCACCACCTCAATCCTCCACCAAAGGCAAGCTCATATATGAGAGACAATGAGGTTCTCCATCAAAGAGGGAGGATCTTGGGGGATGAACAATGTGTTCAAACTTTAAAGGATAAAGGGATGGAAACTCAATATGAAGTGAAAATTTCTTGAGAGTATACTTTCTCTCAAAAGTTGAATTCTCTCTCCTTTCCATGGCTTTGATATGGTCCAAGTTATATCCTTCAAATGGAACTGAAGGGCCAAGTCAGAATGTTTTGAGTATATGAAAGGTCAAGGATTATGGATCTCGTGATGTTACATGGAAACCGAACACAATTTTTAATTTTGGGCACAAAATCCAATGTACGTGGGTTGTAATGGTGCAACCTACGTATACGGATGTTGTAGTATTGTTAGGGCACATATATGTGGAAAAATATGTTTTTTTTATCTATGGAAAGTACAAAAGGGACTTCAAGTCTCCATGGAGAAATGGAAAAGGCCTTCTGAGTAAGTTGCATGGGGTGAAGAAAATCTTACTATAGTAATGTCCTAACTTTTCTAACGGGCACTCATAGGGTATCCAATTGAAGCTTTTAAGGAAAAAATTATGTTAACTAAATATATAAGTTACAAATTAATTAATCTATATTAATATTACTATTAAGAAAAATTAACCAATATTATTAATATTAAAAAGATATTACCAAATTATATAAATAATTTTTTTTAAATAAACAAACATATATTATTAAGGAGTTTAAATCAAATAAATTAATATAAAAAATTAATTAAAATGATTATAAACTACTATAAAAGTGTAACTCTAACTTCTTTAATCATCTTTAAAATGGTATCATCTCTCAATTAATATTTAAAAAAAATAAAGTGTAATCCCAACATCTTTAATTATCCTTGAAATTGTATATGTAAAGTTACCTCTCCATTAACAATCAAATTTACATATAGTGACATAACAACAAAAAATAATTTTAACAACAAAAAATAATTTCAAAGACAAGGAACAACCTAGTCTTTCAAACTAAAATTGAATATCAAGTAATACATAGAGTGCACTCATAAAATATTTATTGTCTCCCTTATGAAATATGTTGTTTGCAAACTAAAAGAAAATGCTACATAGTACATGTACCACATGGATAAAAGATTTATTGTTTTCCTTCATAAATAAGTTGTTTGCTTATTATAATT
>SNQJ01S0027235.1:62229-85673 GCA_010110895.2 Picea sitchensis | reverse complement strand
TACCCCCCTCTCTATCTTCATTTATGTTTATCTCTCTTTCTTCCCCTCTTTATCTCTTCCCCCCTCTTTCCATTTTCCCATCATTCTATCTCCCTCCCTTTGTCTCTCTCTACCCTTTACCTCTCTCTCCATTTCACTATCTACCTATGTTATACTCTTGTTGGCCCTCTCCCTCTCTCCCTCTCACCCCTTCTCTCCTACATATACCCTTATCTCCCTCTCCCTCTCTCTCCCCCCTTTTCTCTCTTTACATCTCTTCCCTCTCTCTCCCCCATTTCCTCTCACTCTCTCTCTATAACCACCTTTCTTTCTCACTCTCTCTCCCTCTCTCTCTTTCTACCCCCTCTCTATATTGTTCTCTCTCTCCCTCTCACTCTCTCTATATACATTTTTATCTCTCCCTCTCTCTCTCTCTCTTCCCCCTCTTCCTCTTCTCCCTTCATTCTGCATCCCTTGTTGATATGAAAATTACCGTGGACATTTAACCAGAAGAGTTCATCATAGAATATATGATAAATAAGACTAAAATATACACTATGAAGGTTAAATTCCTTTAGATTATAAAATATTTAGTTATTGATTTTTTTCTTATGCATGTAATGGATAAAATATGGAACATAAAGAATGGTAAAATTAAATCATACACCATCCAAAAAATAACACAAAGTTTATTCCTTCTATTTTCTTACCCAAAAAGTACCGAGATAGATGAAAAATAATATAATGATCCAATTCAGATCATACCTCTCAATTTAGGGAGGATTTTGTTATCAAAAATATTTATTGAATGAGGTGGGGAATTTTTTCCTCTACCTTATATGTGCAGTGTCACTTTGCTTTTCGTGGAAGGTTTATTTTGAACCTAGTATTCCAAAGGTCAGGTTGCCCCTATCTCATAGTTTTGGACCTCTTTTACAAAATCTCATCCTATTCCAACTCTGCACGAACATATGGTGGTAATTCTTCTATGGAAGGTAGGACCTACTCCTCCTCCTAATTGAAAATGGAACGCTCATAGAATTTGAGATTCTCCACATTCATTATTGAGTAAATGTACATGTATGGGCGTATATTGAGTTTGTAGGAATTATCTCGAACCTTTTCCACTATTTCAAAAGAAACATATCTCAAAACATTTATCTTACTACCAAGACCATGTAGTCTTCCATTATTTATTTTTGACCATACTCTCCCTCACACCTTAAATATTCTCTTTGTTCTATGTAAGTCATGTCTAGCGTTGTACTTTTCTCGTGACTTATTTAATTTATCCTATACTTGAAAATGTATCTGCACGTTCATCTCAATAATTTTTTATTATTTTAATGAATCTCCTGTGAGGTCCTCCCTCACTCCTCCTTGATGTCCATATACAAAATCCAAGGGTGAAGGTGGAAAGTATCCAAAACAAGTTCCAAAAGGTTACTTACTAGTATAAGTGTGAACTACTCTATTATAAAAGTGTTGTGCACAGATCAAATTTTCATCCTAGGTCTTCGTATGCTTCCAATTATAACCCCTCAAAAGATAAACCAAAGTATTTTTGACTATTTCTATCTCCCCATCTATCTGTGGCTCGAATGTTGTAGGCCTTTTGAGCTTAGCTTCCATCTTATCCCACAATGTAGTCTAAAAGGAACTGAGAAATATGGTGTCCTTATCTGATATGATGTTCCTTAGTATCCCAAAGTGGATCCAAATATGTTCAAAGAATAAGCTTGTTTCTTCCTATCGATTTATGATATTTTTACAAGGCACAAGAGTTTACATGTTGTTGAGCCTATCAACTACCACAAATAAATAGTCATGTGTTCATTCTGCATGGTTTGTACACCTCCCACAAAACCCATGAAAATGCTTTCCCAAGCTGAGTGGGTACATGTAAGATATGGTATACACCTTTATTTATGTTAATGGGCTTGTTGGTACAATAAAGTATACATCCTCTAATATATGATTCTACATCTTCTTTAATTTTTGGCTAGTACACATACCTTTGGGAATTGACAACTGTCTTCCCAACACCAAAATGTCCTACAACCTTGGAGATGTTATCCTCTCTAATAATATACAATCATCCACCTCTAGGGACACAATTTTTTTTTATCTTGTATATTAAACCATTATAGAAATGATATGCATCTTTTCTATTACCTTATTATAGATGAATTTGGCCCTATAGTAGCTAAAATACCTCCTTTAAGTTCCCATCTTCTAGGTATCCCTCTTATCATGCATCATGGGTAAAAGGCTCCATGTGAATTTAAGAGTTTCCAAAGCTATAATATTGGAGGTGGTTGGTTTTGAACACATTTCTATGAACTTGTTTCTGCTACCCTTCTTATACTTCATGAATAGATGAAATTTCTATAAGAACCTCATCCATTTGTAGTGTATGGATTGTTGTAATGTACTCTAGGCATACAAATACGTGAGTGGATGGTAACTTATGTGGATCACCCTCTCCTTTCCCACAATACAATGATTACACTTTTTAATATCGTGTACAAAGGCATATAGATCCTTGTCATAGGTAGGGTACTTGAGAACTACCTCATGAAATACTTCATAATGGTAGCATACATGCCTTCCTCCTTGCACCAAAACTTCTCTCATGGCATACCAACTTGCATATGTTTCCACTTCGAAGGCATTTTGAAATTTTGGTAGTGAGAAAACTAGTGTTTTATATATATTTATTTTTATCTCATAAAAACTATTATGTGGATTCTTCTTCCATTAGAAACTCTTTCCACTCACTATTATGGTGTGGAGTGGTGCAACTATTGTTGAAAATGAAACTATGCACTTCTACAAGTACTTTGCTTCCCAAACAAAGTTACTAACCTTTATGTAATTTCTAGGAACTTGCCATTTCATGATGCCCCCCATATTTGTAGGATCTATCTTGAGCTCTCCTCCACCTACCACATAGCCTAGATGCACAACAGACTACTAAGTAAACTCACATTTCTTGATATTGGACACTAGTTGGTGCTTCTCCGGTGTCTCTAACACCTACGTAGGATTTTATATGTGATCCTCCAAGTTAGAATTATAAACTAGTATATCACCCAAATAAACAATAACAAATGAATCTAGATAAGGGAATAAAACATCATTAGTTAGTATCATAATTGAATGGCATAACCAACTATTCATACAAAACATGCCTGTCTTGAAGTAAGTATTCCAAGTATATCCCTCTTTTACTCACACGTTGTGATATTGTGATTTGAAATCCATGTTAGTGAATTACTTAGCATTCTATATATCTTCCAAAAAATCATCGATAGTAGGTAGAGGATACCTATTCTTCAGTGTAATCTTTTTCAATGCCCTGTAATCGAGACACATTCTTGGGTATAATTATGATGGAAAACCCACAAGATGAGGTGCTTGGTTGAATCACACCCTACTCCAAAAACTAATGCAATTGCTTCTTTACTTCATTTTCTTCCATAATTAAGTATCTATAAAACCCAATATTTTTCAAGGGGGAGCTTGAAAATAATTCAATTTCAAGGTCTACTTCCCTCTTAGGTGGTATCCCTTTAGGCCTCTAGAACTCTCCTCTATATGCCTATAGAAATTCCTCCAACTGATGTTTATTCTCTTTAGGAAAACCTTCCACAGATGCATTTACTTTTATCTTAGAAAAAATAAAACATATTTCTTCCTAGAACCAATCAATTTCTTAGCTTGATTCGCACTTACTTGTGAAATTTTTTATTTTCATTTGTGAGCATTAATGATGAAGGATTTACTTTCCTTGATGATGTAATATTGATTGTTTCTCCACATGAATATGGAATCCCTCATATACAATTAGGGCCTCCAAACACTACTCAACATACATCCAATGGAACTACATCTCATCATACTTCATTTATAAAATCATCACTTACAACAAATTTAATCTTACACTAATTTTCTACCTTTATCTCTACATCCTTGTATTCCCAACCTAATGGATAGGGGATAGGATGATCATGAACCTCAAGTCCAAGATTTTTTACTAGACACAATGCTATGGGATTAGCATGGGAACTAGAGTTAAAAATAACATCTACCTTGCTCTTCTTGATCTAAATCTTGATGTGGAAGAGTTTGGTCATATTCTTCTCTTCCTAGTGATGAAGGCTACTAAGATTCACCTCGTTCTGCACATATGTTCACACCATATTTTTATCCACATCTCAGATACTTTCCCCCATGATTGCTCAAATATGTGGCTAGAAGGTTCCTTTTCTTTCTATGATTCTTGTAATTCTTCAGGTTAATCTCTAGATGTAGTTTCCAACAATTTTCGTCAATGTGGCCATCGATGTTGCAATGATTGTAATTGTTGCTAGTATCTTTGCACTAATGTGTAGTGATTTTTTTCTTCTTATATTTTCCCATTTTCCACTTATTTTTCTCCTCCTTGGAAGTTTCTTGATGTTATTTATACTTTGAGCCACTTGGATACCCTTTCTTTTAGCCTTTGTTTCCTATGTATTGTTCCTATACACATACCTCATCCATTGTCCTTGGCTTGAAGAGAACGACCTTATTTCATAGATGATTCTGTAAGCCCCCAAGATACTTGAGGAGTACATATGAGTTCTTTAAAGAGATACACATCACAATGGCCATGTTTCTGAAATAAGTGTTGTACTCTTGAACATTGTATATGTGCCTCTCCAAGTAATTCCACCATTGGTCCTCTACATACATAATAGGGTAGAATTGAGACTTGATGATGGTTTTTAAGTCCTCCGAGATAGTTACTAGAGCCTAAGTGTTTCATTATGGATTTCTCACCACGTTAAATAATTATTTGTTGGTGTCAAAACAAGAATGTTTCAATCCCAAACTCCCGTGAGGCTAGGAGAGAAGATGAGAGAATGTCACCCTAGGTTTTAAGACAAGGAAAGCACATTATACTCTAAAACATAAAATACTATACATAATTTTATTTGTATGATTTTATAATTATTTAATTTTATGTATTTTTTTAAACTTTGTAATTTTTATATTTCTTGTTTTATGGATAAAATGTAACTAAAACAAAAGTTAGTGAAGAGTTTGTGTGAAAAAAATACTAATGTTAACTTCAAAGAACTAAAAGAAAAAGTAAACTAAACTAAAGAGTTATTTAATGCTTACAAAAATTATCTTAGAGTAAGTTAAGTGATTTTTTTTTTTAATGTGGTTGTTAAGAAAAGTTAAACTAAATAAATAATAAAAAAAATGATATTTTGTTTTGACTGTAATTAGTTAATAGTTGATCAAAGTTAAACTACATTGAAATTGATAAAAGAAAAGTATTTACATATTTTGATAAATTGAAAATTATATGATAGATAATTAACTAATATAAAAAAAACATAAAGAATAAATTATTTTGGTGTCAAATAGTTTGATATTTAACAACAAAGTAATGAATTAACAAAAGGAAAACATAAAGACTAATTTTTTTCTAGCGCTAAATAGTTTGATATTTATTGTTAAATGTAACTCCATATATTATCATATATTTTTTAAATATTTTGAATCTTTGCAATAATTCAAACCAACATTTTTTTTAACTATTCTAAATGGAATTCACATCATACATATAATAACCAATTATAAAAAGAAAAATAAGAAAACTTAGAATGGATCAAAGATAGTGATGTCCAAAGATTTCATATACATATCATAAAACTGATTAGTACTAAAATATTTTAGAGTTTTAATATAAAAAACTCAATAAATAAACTAGTTACCTCATGAGCACCATTGATCTTTTCTTCACTCATGCCACTTTGCAAGACGCCCATACTATGAACAACTCATCAAATCCCTAAATGAAAATGAATGAAGGATGAATGATAAAAAAAAAATGTAAGTTAGATCTTAGCATACCTCTCTCTAAAAATTTTTCTCCTTCTCTTGCTGCTTGTTTTA
Organism: Picea sitchensis; assembly: GCA_010110895.2. Taxonomy (NCBI): domain Eukaryota; kingdom Viridiplantae; phylum Streptophyta; class Pinopsida; order Pinales; family Pinaceae; genus Picea; species Picea sitchensis. The sequence goes on along the minus strand of SNQJ01S0027235.1, from coordinate 79,739 downwards.
AATTAGCATATCTCGCTCTAAATTTTTTCCTCCTTATGTTGGTTCTCTGCTTTCTTTTTTTATTAAATTATTATATGAGCTGTTCCAATTAGTTAACAATTAGGGTCATTGGCTGAACCACCTCTATTTTTTTTCATTCAAAAAACATTTGTTGGAAACATCATTGTCTCACACTTTTTTTTTGTTTGTGTCTTCATATCTTTTAAATGTGTGAGCAGATTTGGCTGGTTGAAGAATAACCTCGTAAGCGTGTATATTTCGCATGTGTGAGCCTATTTTTCTTTTCGAAGAGTAACCTCGTAAGAGTGTATATTTCGCTCTCATAAAGTGGGTGGGTGAAAAGTCATTCCCATGTAATTTGTTGGAATCAACATTTCCATGAGCAATTGCATCATTCTTCTCTCTAATAAAGTATCACTGATTAGGTCGGCTCTGCAGCATTGTTCTCTCTAATAAAGTATCACTAAACTGTAGTTTTTCTTAACACATGTGCATCTGTGTTTACATGCCTTAGAACCACGTTTCTCTTTTCATGGTTTCCTTCATGTCTAACTTGGCGTGATCCCATCAAAAATATGTCATGCCTATTCTCACAAGTATCAACATTCTTCTCACTATAACATGCATCTCCCTCTTTAAACTCATCGTCAATTTTAGGTTTCTTTGGAGTGCAATTTCCATGATAATATAATCCCTCTAAGATATGAAGTTGTGTTTGGATTGGTGTCCAACATTCTCTAGCTAGCATAAGGCCTACATCCTGGACCATAGGTTGATCATAAAGCATATATTCTCCTTGCATCAAGACCATAGGTTGATCATAAAGCATATATTCTCCTTGCATGAAGAATGCCACAAAGAACAAGTTACACAAGCACATTTAGATCATCTAGGGATAACATCCGTTTGATGGGATTTATCCTCAGTCTCACATCTGCTCGCATCATGCATTAATGTTTGGCTGTCTATCTTTTCAAGTCGGGTGCTTATGTCACCTTGCCAATTTGTAGAGATAGTTGTAGTCGACGTTGGTGTGTATTATAGATCAACGAATTTTCAACCAATGTGGACTTGTTAGTCTCATAAGGGATCTTTGTAATTAATCACGCATACACCTATACACGTATTGGAAATGGATGGCTAAAATGAATGCCCTTTTAATCACATATAAAATTTTAATAAGATATAAAATTTTAATAAGATTTTAATGGTCAAGATTTTGTATGCTTGGAATATTTTTAGTCTCCACACTAAATGAAAAATATTCTTAGTCTCCACACTAAATGAAAAATGAAAAATTGTGATTTCAAGCATTAACTTGTTTGGGTGACAAAATATGTGCTTTCGTGATTAAAATGGGTTATTAATATAACAACGACCGTTCAATTTAAATTTAGTTGTTTTACTGAGTTTGGATTTTTTACTTTTCTAGTTTCTAGGTTTTTTTTACTGTCATTTGTTTTTTATTGTTGTTTTTTTATTTAGTTTTTTTAACCTGGTGTTTCTTTACCAGGTGTAGTTGGTCCGTGAGTGGAGCAGTGTGGGTCACTCGGTGCATTCTGTTTCATATACTGCGTTTGGGTGCTAACGTTTATGTGCAGAGTGGACGACTTCTGTTTATGTTTCATATGGTGTGTGTTCTAACGTTTATCTGCTGAGTGGGCGTGTTCCGTTTCATATACTGCATGTGGCAACGTTTATGTGGAGGGTGGAACCCATGCACGTTTTATAAATTGATGATAAGAAAGATTTGTTGTGAAGATGAGACGGAGTGGGTTGCTGAATAAGATGAGACTGGGTGGGTTGTTGAAGAAGGCTGGGGAGTTTTCAATACCATGAGACAGAATTGTGGGTTTCGTTGTCTTCTTAGGAGCTGGAAAACGTGTGAATACTTCAGCACTTCTAAGTACATATCTTTCATGTACAATACACACCTTAATTCTCCTCTGGCTTTTTTCCAGGTTATGAATTATTGTCTTATGTGCTCTTACCTCACATCTACAATAAACCTTAATTCTCCTCTGGTTTCTTTCCAGGTTATGAAATATTGTCTTATGTGCTATTACCTTACGTCTACAATAAACCTTAATTCTCCTTTGGTTTCTTTCTAGCTTATGCATTAGTTCTTGTAGTTATTTTAGGGTTTCTTTGGAGCTTATACATTAAAGATTAAGAAACTAAGGCATAGAGCTTATGGATTAGTTGTTTTAGGGTTTCTTTGGAGCCTATGCATTAAGGACCATATTCAAAGATTAAGAAACTAATAATGCACCAATATCCATACGTTGATTTCTTACCAAGAAAATGTCATTCAACAATCTACTTCATGTAGAAATTCACATCTTAAAAGTAACAAGAGTTACATAGATTTAATGTACATTGGGATTGGGATTTGCGGTTACAACCAATTTGCTTTTGTTTTAATTGTTTTGCCGTCCGATCTCTTGCTCTTGTTTGCAATTTTTTTTTGTAGATGATAATGCTTCTAATCTCTATCTTCCTTTGTTGTATGGAAAACCAGAAAAGGAAAATAAATGTACAAAAAATGTCCAATAGCCTCATAGTAAGCAATAGGATTTAGAATAGTCTTATAGTTCAGGTAGGACTATTCTAAAAATTCATGTTGGTTCATAGAAATGTCATCAAATTAAATTACTATCAAATTATTAAATTATTATAGGTTAAACTAATTTAATGTGCACTGTTCCTAAAGGTTTAATTGTTTTATAGGTTTTATTTAGAGTTTACTTTCATTGTAGCAATGGATAACTGAAATGCTAAAATACTAACACAATTACATTATAAAAATAGTTGATATAAATTGATAAGAATTATTTATTTGAAAAGATGAAAATAAAGATGATCTACCTATATACCACTTTTATAATGTGGTTGTGCTAGTATTAATAATAATATTTATTACAGTGAATTTGATTCTTTTATAATATCATAATATAGCATGAGTGGGCCTAATGGTTAAGAACATGTTTTTCCTCTTAAAAGATCACAAGTTCAAATCTAGAAGAGGTAGGGTATGTATACCTCTTTAAAGTTCTGGCCTCTCTGGACCCCCAAAATTTACAATTTATTTGCCATCTCGAATGTTTCTTTTGCATTAGTAGCTTCGGGTCCATGGGAAGATCTAACTGTAAATTTCATTCGATCCCCAATCCGTTCGAATGGCATATCATTTGTCTAAAAGAGTTTGTTGCAGGCTACAGTTCTCCAAAATTTGTAGACCAGGGGCGTCTACTTTCGAACAACATCTGATCAAAGGTTTCTCCGATAGTTTGTTTATCTTATGAATACTATTTCTTTCTTACATGACTATGTGAAGATTCAACAGGCATATCTTGTGCAATATCCATTTCAAACTTTTCCTTCCTCACTTCTATTATAAACACAACATGAGAAAGCTACCACGTCCTCTTCAAAAGTCATTGTAATATCCGCTAGAGCATGTGCTTCACGTCATATGTGAAAAGAATTCAAACCTGAAGGACCCTCGTTGTCACAATTTAGAGAAGGAATTCGTTTAGAGTCTCGAAATGCACGTAGTCCCCTGGATAAAGCCCAATTGCCATCTGAATATCATAATATATTGGAGATACTCAGAGAGGGATGGAAGGGGACAATGAACCAAATAATTGCAACGGTCTAGAAAACGATTGTATGGGTGATGGAATCTCCATTGACATTACAGAGTTGAAACGATGACTGAATCAGAGTGCCCATTCAATTGATGGACAAGGTTTTCCAACCTCTCATAAAAAAATGTTGCATTAAACTCCGGAAATGTAATGTAATACAGTATCTTGTGCGTAGAAACTTCAAAAGAGAATCTCTTTCCTTAGGATCTTAGAAGGATAAACTTGGAAATGCATATTTTCAATCAAAGCCATCACAATCAAAGATAAAAGAAAACATCTTACGCATGGAAACCATTTTCCTTGACTATACCATCTTTGCCAATTATTGTTGTCCACGACATTTCAATTGTGTAGTTGCTGCTTAAAAATAATATAGAGCAGCCATAAGAAAACAACTACTTCAAACAGAGATTTTGGAGGAAATAACCCCCACACTATCATATGGTGCCATTGTATTGTGACACAAACATGAGAAGAAGAAATAAGAGAAGAAGAGCTTGGACAAAATAACCTCCACACTATCATATGGTGCCATTGTATTGTGACATAAACATGAGAAGAAGAAAGGAGAAGAAGAAGCGTGAACATGAAATTATAGGCGTATGAAATTCGTAAATATTGAGAAATTGGGTCTTCGTTTGCTTTTTATGGGTTGATGTTCCGTTTTCTGTATTTAAGATTACAGACGTTCAACATATAAACAATAAACACAAAGTCGTTACAATCGGCTACGGATGAAACTTGCTCTTTATTTTCGCTTCTCCGCAGCCAAAGCTGCATTTCGTTTTTATCTAAAGATACATTTTAGGAAGTGATAGCTGACGCTGACAGAAGTTGACTGCAGTTGACAGAGGTTGACGGTACTACGGTATATGGGCGGCCGGTGGTTATTAATCTATTAGCAAATGCCTTGAGTTGATGTGAATCTCTGATATCCTCGAACTCATGGTATTTATATGGTCGTCAATGATGATTTAATGATCAGCTCTGTAGCTTTGTTAACAGTCTTAGAGTATTCATGCAAAAAATATGAGAGAAAAGTGTATATACATCACGAAAATATTGGCAATACATAAAAGATTGTTTTGTTCCGCTTTCCGTTCAATGCTTCAAATGAAGAGGGGAAGCAATAGGATTTTTCCGTTCAATACTTCAAATGAATAGGGTAAGCAATAGGATTTAGAATAGTCTTATAGCTCATGGCTTGGCTTTACTTTTAACTCAGAACAACAAAATAATATATATAGAGACCATGTATCATGAAAATAATATATAGTGGCCCTCTATGAAATTGAGACTTCATTCATTTATTTTATCTTAAGTTTTTTCATCTCTTCATTTTCGTAAACGCCGGTCATAGTGACGTGCAACATTATAGTGGTTTCTGTCTAGTAATTTATACTTATTAAATAAAAATTAATAATATTAATAAAATCGTATATTTAATAGATACTGAAAATTTAAATTTATGTTAACATAAATTTATTTTTTTAATATGATTTAGTGTGATAAAGAGTTACAGGAAAAAAGAAAATTAAAGTATTATAAAGATGTAATCAACCCTAATTTAGAAGATCAAATTTTTTTTTTTTTCTAAGTGTAAAAAAAACAAATAAGCATTGCTAAGATAAGAACAAATTCTCACTAGCTCCATAGTGAAACTGAGCATTGATCAAACACCATGGGATGAAAGAGTGTGTCACCTTTGTGACACTAAGAATGTTGAATATGAAAAACACTTTCTCTTATATTGTCTAGCCTATACCCATATTAGATCTCATTTTCAAAATATTTATCACACTACCAACCTTCCTAACCTCTTAACCCAACAAAAGTATGGTGATCTTGGAAAGCTTCTCTTAATGTTTTTCGAGCACAGAAACAAAATTCTAAAGAATCACAAGTAATCACTTACCCTCTTAAGGTCGGATAGACCAATTCGGTCTTAGTAGACTTTCTTGCAGTCACACATCCCACAAGCATTCGGTCTTAGTAGACTTTCTTGCAGTCACACATCCCACAAGCATGGAACTCAGATAAAATGTGTGAGAATCGAACTTGACCTCCTTTACACAATTTTTTCCATTTACACAACGCATGCCAATCCGTACAAACTAGTCTTTGTAGACTTTAATCATCATCATCACTAATAATTATAAATATTTACACAAATAATTATAAAATAATTATTACAAGTATATTTGTTATTTTTTAATATATTATTTAATTAAGAATTATATTATTAAAATTAATTTAATTATTCTAATTATTAGACAATTATAATAANAAAAAAAAAAAAAAAAAACTTTATCCATGTGGTACATGTACTATGTAGTATTTTAATATAGTTTGCAAACAACATATTTCATAAGGGAGACAATAAATATTTTATGAGTGCACTCTATGTACTACTTCATATTCAATTTTAGTTTGAAAGACTAGGTTGTTCCTTGTCTTTGAAATTATTTTTTTGTTGTTATGTCACTATATGTAAATTTGATTGTTAATGGAGAGGTAACTTTACATATACAATTTCAAGGATAATTAAGGATGTTGGGATTACACTTTTTTTTTTAATATTAATTAAGAGATGATACCATTTTAAAGATGATTAAAGAGGTTAGAGTTACATTTTTATATTATCTTATAATCATTTTAATTAATTTCCTATTTCTTTTCTTAATTAATTTATTTGATTTAAACTCCTTAATAATATATTTTTGTTTATTTAAAAAAAAATTATTTATATAATTTCGTGAGATGGTTGGTCATGCAGTAGTTTAACTAGATACATAAGACATTCATGTCCGAGGAAAATTCGTGAATATTTCTCCTAATATGACGATCTATATCTCTCGAATCCCTCTCACTACACTGATCTCTTCAAGGAATTTCGTGATGTATTTTCTTGTCCATATAAAGAGATGCCAAGAATCAACCCTCATATTGTCGAACATGGAATTAAGTCTTATCGAGGTGCAAACCTGTTCAACAATGTCTCAGAGCTATTAACCCTAGGAAGGCCACTGCTATTAAAGAAGACGTGGAAAAACTACTTAATACTCATTTCATCTACCCAGTTCCTTAAACTGAATGGGTGTCCAATCTTGTTCCTGTGAATAAGAAATAAGGAAATTCTCGAAGAGTGTGTGAGAAGTGAGGTTTTTTCTTTTATGGACGAATTTTTAGGATACAATCAAATTGGGATTAAACGTGAGGATCAATATAAGAAAAAAATTATTTTTCCTTGGGGCACTTTTGCATACCATAAAATTCCTTTCTCCCTTAAAAACACCGGATCAACCTTCCAACACACCATGACCTTTGTGTTTCACTATCTCAAGCACATCGTCAAAGCTTATCTTGGCGATCTCGCTTCTCACTCTCGCACAAGAGTAGATCATTCCACCCACCTTCGACTCATTTTTGAGAGATGTCGTTATTATCACATCCTTTTAAACCCTCAAAAGTGAATCTTTTGCGTTAGGTATGGATGTCTCTTAGGGTTATTAGTCTCATATAATGGGATTTTGGTGGATCCTATGAAGGTTGAGTCAATACTTCGATTTCCTCCAACGCGCACCATTCATAAACTTCAGTGTTTACAGGGGAAGGATAACTTCTTACGTCGGTTTATAGTGAACTATGCCAATATAACTAATGGTTTCATGCGTCTCTTGAAGTACACTCTATTTATATGGGATGAGACAGCCCAAGAATCCTTCGATGCTCTTAAGAAAGGATTGGTATCAACACCTCTCTTGAAGCCCCTTGACTATAATAGAGATTATTTGCTTTATATTGTCACATCCGAAGGGACGGTTGGCATGGTTCTAGTTCAGGAAGAAGATGAAATCCATGAGCACGTCGTCTACTATATTAGTTGAAATTTAATTAGTCATGAACTTAGGTACTCCTGCTTTGAGAAGATAGCCTTGATTGTCGTACATGTGGTTCAAAGATTAAGACATTATATATTTCTATGCAAAACTACCGTAGTTGCAAACATCAATCCATTTCAATATGTACTTACCTGACGTATCATAGGGGGAAAATACAATAAGTGGATTGTTATTATGCAAGAGTTTGACCTCGACTTTGCTTCAACGAAGTCTAAGAAATCACTGGTTTTTGTCGAGCTGATATCGAAATTCCCTAGATTATATGAGGACGTTATCCATGTCGATTCATTCGCAGATGAACATATTTTCCTTATCTCATCTTCAAACCCCTGGTATGGAGACATTTTGATAGATCTTCAAACCTTGAAGTTATCTTAGCATCTTTCAAGAGACGATCGACGACGTATATGACATTAAGCTAAAAAATACCTTATCGTCGGCAACACTTTGTATCGTCGAGGCATAGATAATATCTTGCATCGTTTCTTGGCTCACAAGGAAGTTGAGGCCATTCTTAGTGACTATTACAATGGGGCTTGTGGTGGTCATCTATTTGGGCTTCCGACATCCCAAAAAATTTTGCGAGCTGCTTATTTTTGGCCATTTATTTTTAAAGATTGCATTGAAGCGGTCAAGAAGTATCACCCTTTCTAGGTGTTCCCTCATAAAATGTGCTTGGATCCAGCCCCTATACACCACGTCATTATTGTTGGTCCCTTCACCAAGTGGGGCTAGATTTTATGGGCTGTAACCGAGCTTCGGCTGGGGGAATCAACATATTATCGTGGCCATGGAATATTTTACTAAATGCGAAGATACCATGAATACTATTAAATCTGATGGTAAGAATGCAACATTTTTCATGTTTAACCAAATTATATCCTAGTTTGGAATCCAAAAGGAGATTTTCATTGATCATGGCAGTCACTTTCAGAATGAAATGATGGAGGAAGTAGCATCAACACTACTGTTTAATAATGGTCATTATTTGCCTTATTATCCCCATGAAAATGGACTAGTAGATGTTGTTAGTAAATATCTCAAGACCATTTTGCAAAAAAAAGCCAGCCAAATAAAATCTCACTCGATCTTAGGCTTTACCCTACACTATGGGCATACCGAACCTTGATTAAGACTTCCACTAGTTTTTCTCCTTTACAGTTAGTACACGGTGTGGATTCGATCCTTCCAATTGAATGTGAAATCAATTCAATCGAGCTAGAAATTGAAGTCCTACCTTGACACTTATGAGCTTCAAGAACACCTCGTACACCTAGATCATTTAGATGAGCAATGTTGATATGCCTCTACAGATATCGAAGTGAATAAATGATGTGTCAAGGTTTAGTATGATGCGTTTGTCTATTTTCGGGAGTATGCTAAGGGTGACTTGGTCCTCCTGTATGACCAAGCTAAAGAACCATTTGGGGGAAGACAAGTTTAATCCCATGTGGTCAGGTCCTTATATCATGCGACGTGTTTTGGAAAAAGGAGCATATGAATTAGAATTTTATGAAGGGAATATGTTGGATGAGCCCAAAAATGGGCTTTATCTCAAAAGATATTACTCTTAATCCCTCAATCTTGGGTGTGACTCTTTGTATATTAGTGTATCTTAGTGTATATATATCTTTTCCTTTCATTCATTCTCCTTGCTTATAGAGCTTTCCCATGGTTGGAAGATGTCAACGAAATATTTTGTTTACTTAGGATCGAAAGAGAGTGCAAGTCATCATACATGTAATTTGGCTTCCTCTTCTTGGGTTATTTACTCACCTGAGGGTCAATTGGTGTCTTTAGGTGGCATTTGTCAAGGGCCATCAACAAACAATGTGGTTGAGTATAACATCTTTATAGAGAATTTACGCGATGCCATTTCTCATGGTGTTTGATATTTAGAAGTTCACCTCGTCTCCAATTTAGTAGTATGTCAGTTGAATGACAGTTATAGTGTGTGAGAACCTACTGTACTTCGACGATACAAATTTTGGAATGACCCTTTGTTTTTATTACTTATCATCACATACCTAGAAGTTCTAATTATGTATCCGATGCATATGCTAATTATTTTATAGATTGGAATTTGTCACATAACTAAAGAAAAGAAAATGCATTCATCAATGTAGACATTGTATCATATATAAGTAACGTCAAAGACCAATGTTTTTATATTTCATTTACTCAAAAAATATGGTGTCATAGTACAAAATGGGGCTCACACCCTCAAAATACATATACAACTCATAGATCTAATTTCCATGACATCTACATCGGTGGCACTGGATGTGTGTCATGATATCATACTATTGCGTTTGCGAGATGCTCGAAGAGTTGCACCCACGCACGGGGAACACAGACCACCTATAGTTGCATCACGTCTAGCATATCCTCTACCTGAACCATGGGTATTTTGTGTGTAAAACGAGATAGGTTTCCCTACACATTTTGAATCATTCTCTCTTAGTCTCCTCTCGCTGGCTCATCCCCCCAGTGCCTCCACCGGTGTCGTGGAAATCCTTCCGATCATCGTGGACCCACATCTGCTTAACAAATCATTTTTGTTAAATACTTGACATCATCCAAAAATATTTTTGTTTTTTAACTCTTTTAAAAAATACAGAAAAATGAAATATATCAAACTTTTACATACATATATCTCGATAGGTGGACCCTGGTTGAAATTGCATGTTTGTATCTCCTCTGAAGTCAATCCCTGCATAAGGGTAGTCGTCGAGGGCTATCACATGTTGACGCCACCAGTAGAAAAACTCATTGTTGTATCGGGTTGGTATCCTACCACCTCCCAACCGCCTAATCAACTTGGTCCACCGTGACATAGCTGGATCACATGGTCCATGCAGAACGATCTCCACTCTAGGGCTCAATCCTAGAACCCACTCGAAGAAAAATCTACACAAGATAGATGCAAACCTGAAGTTCCTCTTTCTACCATGTTTGCAGTCTATCAACTGGCTTTTCATGTTAGCCAGTAGTTAGGTGCACCAATCATAAACTATGGGTCGTAAGCACTCCACTGAGTAGAACATTAGTGCCCTTGATGCCTGATGCAACGAGGCCAACCCCATGATCCTTGTGAGTACAAGAGTGACGATCTTCAAACTCATGTTCTTGATCTTCCTAATGGGGAGTTACCTCCCTACCTTTTTTGTGCCTACAAGACACTGAGTGGCGATGTAGTCCTCTATGTTCATGCAACTCCGAGCTCCCCGAGATTTGAGGTTCACCACCTCACCCTAACAAGACAATCGTGTAAGGAAATAAATATCCCCGGATAGCTATACTTGGTAGTCGTAGGCCAACATTTAGGTAAACCATGTGAAATCCTTTTGTTTCTTATCTCTGTGATTGTTAGTTATCATATGTGAATTGTGTTTTCTGCATTTACAATTCTAACAACTCACACTATAATCCTGTTATCAACTTCACATTATAATACTCATGTAAACCAACATACAATTCCATCACAACTAACTATATCTCATTTCTTAAATCCCTCCATATTTAATAATACATATATATCTTCCTATACAGAATATGGGTCAATTGACATTATTATTCCTATCTTTACCCTAACAAGTCTACAAATATAATTGTATCCTTGAACTTACACTAGCATCTTTAAGTACTCGAGTAAGCTTGCGCAAACGAATCCATTTGAAACATAATATTAAAACCTCATAAGCAACAAATACTTTATTTCATAAAACAAATATATCCCATGATGAAAATATAGTGTGACTTTCTACCGTAAACAAATAAACTAAAATAGAAATTGATCAAATACTCGTTAAATAAAACCTCCGCGTGACTGAAAACATACGGTGACTTCCTACCATAAACAACGCAACTAAAATCGAAATTGATCTTTCGCTTAGCACGTGAGTGAGTTTTTAAGTTAGACTTCCTTCCTCCCCACTATTTTAGAGAGAGAAAATCCACCAAAGTTTATGAGAGTGAAATTTAGAAAATCCACAGAGAGAAAATCCAGCAGACTTATTATTTTGTTTATGAGAGTGAAATTTAGAATATAGATTAAAATAAAGATTACCTCATTAGGTTTTCCAGTTATTATAGCAAGGACATATTTATTAGCTTCCATATATCCGAGGACAAACACACAAATAACGCTTTTGACAGAGTACTTGAGTTGTAACACTTTTGAACCAAAAAGACCTGCATAGCTCTATGTAAGAAGTTGGTGACCAATTATCTGAACGCCTTTATTTGGACTCTGCATTAATATTCAATAACAACACAATTATTTTTATTATTGTGATTGTAAATATATTAAAAATTATGTCTATAAGAATGCCAACAAAAAGAGAATCGGAATATACTGAACCTGATTGACGAAGACTGCGCTCACCATATTGGCCTCGAATGATCCCAAGATGGATTGCTTGCACCACAAGAAAGCATTCGAATCCGCACTGAACGATTAGTCCGCTCCCGAGGAGAAACACAAACAGATATGGGTTTCTATCGAAGAAGATTTCAATGGAGGGTAGAAGTCCCCGTTTCTTCATAGAGGTTTTCCATCTGGATTGGAGGGTAGAAGTCCCCGTTTGTTCCTACAGAATGTTCTTCTTCACTTTACATAACACATAAATACTATGACCGTGAACTGGCTATTGCATCTGTGTGGCCGATTTATACTGTGAGTGTTGGGTAGTGAAAGTAAAAAACAAGCAAGATTAAACACTCATAAAACTATGAATAACAATTTCACAATTGATTTATGTGAAAACCCAATGCTGGAAAAAACTATTCTCAATGATATTTCGGAAATCCAATGCTGGTAAAAACTACTCTCAATGATATTCTGTATTCGTATTATATTATTGAAGGGAGAATTATAATAGTCAATCTGAGACATACAATTATCCTCTCCTCACACACACTCTGCTTTCTACAAACCTTGCTCTCTCACCTCTATGATTATGCTAGTATATATAGCATCTCTCAACCAATTAGACTAATTGATTATAACTAGCACAGCTGCAAAGTGGCTGGTGAACGTGGAAATAAGACGGCCCGCACGGACAGAAATGCACTGGCAGCTGAAACGTACATAGGAAATCCAAAAATTAAATCTAGTAATTCCAAAGGTTAATCAGTTAAACCATGGCAATCATATGGTGGTACAGTAATTTCTTAATATGGTTAGGTAAATGTTAAAAAGTAAACACACTAACTGAGGCATTCAAAAATACAGGGAAGTTATGAAGAGTAAATCACATTCATTGATTTGGGAAGACGACTAAGAATATGCCATCTTCAAATTGTTAGCCATCAGATTATAATTTTAGATTAAAAGGTGATTAATTGAGCCCATCTCCAATAGGTATAAGCCTTTCTGCGTAATTAGATCCACCATCTGTTCACAAAAGAATGTATGCATGAGCATTCCTAACATAACTGCATGCATGTGCATGTGACAGCATGAGAAAATTGGTTGACATGTATAATGTATAATATATAATATATATATATATATATATGAAAAATAAAACAATTATTATTCATTCTACTTTTTACATCTTAAGGTTTTCTAAAAATTTCCTTGTTTAACATGGAATTGACACATGATATTTAAAAAATATATTAATACCAAAAAAATATTTCAAATTTCATCTTGTAAAATATTTCAAAATCAACTTTACACTTGCACATACATGATTAGAAACATGCATTTCCTCCTTAAAAATCATCAATGAACTTTAATTTCATAGATAAATTTTGGATGGCATCAATGTTAATTCAAAGCTTTCGAAAAAAAAATATACATAGTTAAAATTTGATGTTATAGTTTGAATTTGTTTGGTTTAAGTCATTGTTTGAGTTTACTGATATTGCAAGTTATATATTACATTTGAGGCGATCCACTAAATTTTTGTATGGTTGGAGTTCATTGATATTAAATGTTATAGATTGAAAGTTGTGGCTTGAGATTGATTTTGTTGACAAAAGAGAGCCATGTATTAATACGAACAAACCCAACAAATGTTAGTGAGATACTGTATTAATACGAACAAATCCAACAAATTTTATTCAGATATTTTAGTATTGAAAGCCTTGGTTTTAACATTTGCAGCCATCTGAAATTTGTTTGTATCATTTGAGTTTATTGATACTAAAAGTTATAGCTGGAAAGTTGTGGGTTGAATTTGAGTTTGTGGGTAGTAAAAGTTATGACAAATCATTTATTTATATCCATGAAGCGAACAAATTTTAGCCTTATATAAGATATTAAAATGCTTAAATTGAGATTGATTTTATTCACAATTTGTCTGTATTAAAAATCATGAAGGAAAAAAGAAACAAAATCCAAAGAAGAAAGGAACAAATCCATGCATAAAGAAAAAGGAAACTAAGTCCACGAGTTTAATGGTATTGAAAGACCTGGGTTCACATTCATGGCATCCAAATTCAAGCCATTGCTTTTACTACCAACTAGGTTTGAATTTATTCCACCTATGTTAGCCACGTTAAAGCAAGGTTTTCAATATTAATAAAGTGAAAATACTGCCAATAGGTTTCGATTTATTCGAGATATGTTACTAACTTTAAGACATGGTTTTAAATATTAATAGATTTTCAATTAAGTAAAGTATTATGCACACAGCATTATGACAACTAAAGTGAAAATATCACAAATATAAATGTAATTATATTGTCATTGTGCCCAAAGGCTTATATTTATTGATAATGGGTACAATTAATGATCTTTTAATTTTAAATTCTAATATGATGGCTAAGCATTAAAGATGTTGGCATATTCTTAGTCGTCCTCCAAAATCAATGTGTCAGATTTATTGTTCATATCTTCTTTGCATTTATGAAGGCATCAGTTAACATCCTTACTTTTTTACATTTACCTAATCACATTATAAATTTACTGTAAAAATACATAATTACCACATTCAAATGATTAAGGAGGATTAAATATATACAGGTCACGTTTATATCATTAAAAAACACTCTACACACATTTCATTTTGGTGGCACTCATTCATTTTTTATATCTGAAAAGTTGTTTGATGCCACCACCTACACGAACGTTTTATGTGTGCTCTGTGTTGGAGTCACTCGTTTTATGTGTGCTCTGTGTTGGAGTCACTCTTGTTCTGAATGAAACCCTTTAGACATTCTCCAACCACGAGTCAGCTGTGCTAGTTATCATGTAAATTACAATATTGTAATTATCATGTAAATACCATTATATATTTTTTCATCTTCCGTTGTAATTATCCGTTGTAATTATCATGTAAATGGAATTATACATTTTTCATCTTCAATTGTAATTATTAATTATTATGTAAATAGCATTATACAAAATAAACAAGCGGCCGGTGGTTATTAATCTATTAGCAAATGCCTTGAGTTGATGTGAATATCTGATATCGTTGAATGCATGGTAAATATATTGTCGTTAATGGTGATTTAAAGATCCGCTCTGTAGCTTTGTTAACAGTATTGCGTTATTAATGCAAAAATATGAGAGAAAAGTGTATATACATCACGAAAATATTGGCCATACATAAAAGATTGTTTTGTTCCACTTTCCGTTCAATAATTCAAATGAAGAGAGGGTAAGCAATAGGATTTAGAATAGTCTTATAGGATTTAGAATAGTCTTATAGCTCATGGATTTACTTCTAAGTCACAACAAGTTGTGAAAATAATATATACTGACTTTGATATTTATAATATATAATATGAAATTGAGATTTTGTTCATACATTTATTAATAATGTGTATGTTTAATAATCTTTTAATTTAAAATTTTAATTGGATGATTAGAAATAAAAGATGTTAGCATATTTTTAATAGTCTTTTCAAATCAATGAATAGGATTTATTGTTCATAATTTTCTTGCATTTATGAATGCATGAGTGAATCTATTTACTTTTTCACATTTATCTAATTATATTAAGAAATTATTGTAAGACCACATGATTAGTTTTTATTCTCAAGTTTACATAATTAAACAAAAGATTGATTGAAGTGTTGAAATATGAACACCACGTGCAACAATATAGTGTTTTTTTGTCTAATAATTTAAATTTATTAAATAAAAATTAATAATTAATAAAAACTTATATTTAAGAGATAATAAAAATTTAAATTTAAAATACACAAATTAATATGATTTTAATAATTATAAATATTTACTAAAATAAGTATTATAAATATATTTGTTATTTTTAATATATTATTTAATTAATAAAATTATATTTTTATAATTATTATAAATATATGTGTCTATTAATATATTATTTAATTAGAAAAAATATATTATTAAAAATAATTGATATATATCTATATATATTAGAAAATTATAATAAGCAAACAACTTATTTATCAAGGAAAACCATAAATCTTTTATCCGTGTGGTACATGTACTATGTAGTATTTTATTTTAGTTTACAAATAACAAATTTTATAAGGGAGACCATAAATTTTTTATAAGTGCACTCTATGTACTATTTGGTATTCTCTTTTAGTTTGAAAGACTAGATTGTTCCTTGTATTTGAAATTATTTTTGGTTGTTATGTTAATATATGTAAATTTGATTGTTAATTGTGAGGTAACTTTACATATACAATTTTAATTTCAAGAATAATTAAGGAGGTTGGGATTATATCTTAATTTGTTTTAAATATTAATTAAGAGATAACTTTACATGATACCATTTTAAAGATGCTTAAATAAGTTAGAGTTATACTTTAATATTAATTTTTAATCATTTTAATTAATTTCTTATTATTTTTCTTAATTAACTTATTTCATTTAAACCCTTTCTTAATAATATATTTTTGTTTATTTTAAAAAAAATTTAATCATTTTAATTAATTTCTTATTATTTTTCTTAATTAACTTATTTCATTTAAACCCCTTCTTAATAATATATTTTTGTTTATTTTAAAAAATTTATATATATAATTTGGTAATATCTTTTTACTATTAATAATATTGGTTAATTTTTCTTAATAGTAATATTAATATTGACTTATTCATTTCTAACTTATATATTTAGTTAAAATTCATTATTAATACATATATGAAATTCAATATTTCATTGAAATTACAACACCCTACCATGATTGTACATTATCAAACATTTTTTTTTAGATTGTAGATGGATTGTTATATATATCAATAAAAAATAGATTAAAAATAGTAAACATTATTTTTTGTTTCAAATTTCATCAATAGTTTCATCAACAATATATTTTTGTAACTTATAGAAAAATAATTCCAAAAGCTAAGATATAGTGAGGTATTCATAAAAAAAGAGGTTTTTATGTATTTGCATACCAAACCCCCTAGGTTTGTAATACCAAACCAAAATCCAAGGTAACCAACATCTAAGGCAACATTCATCCCACCCCCCAAAAACAAAATTAATTATAAGTAATGCTCGTGCATTCCAAAGAACACACGCATTCTTTAGAATTTGCATGTAATCCAGGAACATGGAGATGTTCGTAGAATGTGTGCATGCTATTATGGATTTTTTTTCTATTTCTTTCCTTGTCTCTCTATCTCCCCCTGCCCCCCTTTCCCCCTCTCTTCCTCCTCTCTCCTACCCATCTACCCTTCAACTTATCTCCTCTCCTAATTCCTTCATATCCTCCACCCCCTTCATCCATCTCTCTATAACCACCTCTCTCTCTCTCTCTCACCTACCCTTCTCTCCCCCATGCTACCCCCTATCTCTCTTTACCTTTCTTTATATCCTTCCTTCTCTCTCCTCTCTTTCTCTCACTAAATATCTACCCCCCTCTATATCTCCCCCTCTCCCCCTTTCACACTCTCTCTGCCTTTCTACCCTTCTCTCCCTCTATGTTCTCTCTCCCACCACTCCTTATCCCCCCTATCTCACTCTTGTTCACTCTGCCTATTTCTCACCCACTACCATTCTGTATACCC
>SNQJ01S0027235.1:40093-55965 GCA_010110895.2 Picea sitchensis | reverse complement strand
GAGCTATAGAGCTTGAAAAGGTCCAGTGGACCTGGTACGGTCCTGAGGACGCGACATGGGAGCATGCAGATGTTATGCGGGCAGAGTACCTGCATCTTTTTGAAAATTTTGAAAAGCTTGCAGATGCTATGTAAAGTTGCACTAAGGACAGTGCAAAAATAAGGGTGGGGGTTGTAGTGTCCCCAAGGCTGAGCCCTGATGTAAACTATGATATGAAAGAGATTATAAATATGTGTTATAGGCTGGTGAGCCAAGTTTTGTATAAGCGAGTGGGCTTATGTGTTGATTAGGCCAGAGAGCCTAAGGGTTGAAGGCCAAGGGCCTGGATTTTGTATTTGTATGTATGCAACACATCAATAAAATATAAACACCGCCAGGTGCAGACCGACCACGAAGAATGAGTGATGGGGGACTGAGCGTCCACAGAGTGGGAAAGGGATTAGGGGCTGAAAGGTGGAAAAAGGGGCTGAAGTGTTGAGCCTAGGGGCTAAGCTTAGGGGGCTTAGGCCTGGAATAATATTTTAATATTATTTCCAAAAAGAGCGATGTGCATATTATTTTATCCTAAGTTCCTGGCAAGGGAGGGAACGTGTAAGGGGGATGCACGCTGTGGAGCGCATGCAGTTCCGAGGGTGACAAGTGTCAACCCTGGTGGATGCAAATATAATCTCCGAGATGAACCGCGGGGGGCATCTTCTCCATTCGAACCGAACCTCTGAGCCTGGAACGAGTACGACCTCTGCCAGAATACCCTGGTTCATCTCTGAAAGCCGTAAAACCTATGTTTGTTCTGCAAAAATTATGTGTACGCCCTCTGTTCTGAGAGCGAGAAGATTGTGTCCGTCTGAAAATCCAGTTCACTCTTTACTCGTTCGAAACGAGGGAGTCTGTGGAATTTTCTGCGTGGATTCTTGTCACGCGTTTCCCGAACCAACACTGTGAGACCTTGCCGCCATTGCTGAGCTTGTGTGAGAAGCCCGAGTCTGTATTCTTGATTGTCTGACGTGGTCACACAGTGTTGGTCTGCGCGTATCGTACTGGTCTATATTCCTGAGCTTGTGTATGACCTCTCTCCAGGTGAGGGAGGTGGTGGATGTTGGAAGGGGCGGGTTGTCAGGCCTGCGAGCAACTCTTTCCAAGTGGAAGAGTTTTTTGGGAAGTGTTTTCTTCTAGAGAGTGCCCAGCACCAGCTACGGGCTCTGAGACTTCCTGATCCGTCCTGTTGTCGAGACCCAGAGGGGAGGTTAGCACCGATGACCTGTGCGTGTGAAGGTGTATACTCCCGGGCGTAACAGGCATGTGGGGAATGAGAGTATGGTAGTAGTGGGCATAAGATGACATCTTTGGGAAGGATCCTTCCAGATATTTTTGTGTTGTCTTCCCTGTAACCTCATCCTAGCCTAGGATTCCTTGCCTTAGGGGTGGAGCTCGGTCCCAACTCGGGGGTGACCCACTGTTGAGCTGATGAACAGTGTGGTCTAAGGCTCGGAGGTTCGTGGAAGGCCTGCACCTGATTGGTGATTTCTACAGCTGTTAAAAGATAAGTATTTGAATTATGCTTTAATCATCTTGTGCATGACCATGTTGTTTATGTATCATGTTTTCCGCTGTGTAAATGAATTATTGTTAAATGGTATGGAATGTTTAATTATAACAGTAACCATATATGTTTCACTCTATAATTTAAATGTGTTTAATTGTGTTAAATGCATGTGTTTGTACTGGCGTGTGTTTAAAATCGAGCTTATGTGTATACCGATTGCTATATTGTGCGTTATAAGCCTCGGTCTAGCTAAAGGTACACTACAGTTTTACAGAGGTAAAATTTAAAGAGAATAGTGTTTAGTTTCATTAAAAATGATTAAATGGGAATATGCTTTAAACAATGGTTTTACAGAAGTAAAAGAAGAAGATTAAAAGTATTTTACCAAAGATGGAAACCAAGACATGGTTTTCAAAACCATGGGAAACAAATGAGTAAATGGTTTTGAGAGTGAAATGGTAAATTGGAAAAAACAAGAGACACTAAATATTTTTCACAATGGTAAATTGGGAAAAAAAAGACATGGTTTTCAAAACCATGGAAGGAAGAAATAAATGGTTTTAAAAACCACGGGCATGAATTAAATTAGGGAAATTCAATTGTACACGATAGAAAAATATTTGGGAATTATTTTTATTCAAATATATTATTCCCAAATATTTAATTAATGAGAATATGGATAAATTGAATTAGATTTGAAAGAGTATAAGTGACATTTCAAAGAGAATGTATCGAAGGAAAGAGATGAAGTGTAAGAGGAATTGACAAATGGATCATGAAACATTTTTTTTTTTTTTAATTGTCCTTTGTAATCATTGTACTGAGTTTTAGAAGCTCAAACGTTTCATTTAAGTTATTGTAATCGGTTGCACACTAAAGTAACTCTAATTGTATAAGTATTAGAGGTTCTGAGTGTATTAATGGTTGGCAGAAGTGCAAGAGCACAATTCTAGTTGTTCTGAACTCTATTGTGAAATTCCTGGAGTTGAATTGAATACATATGAAGAAGCTTTTGAATTCTCTATGAAAAGATTCTAATGGTGGTGATATGAGTTTTGTCTTCTCTCATTGTATGTATTTCCCATGTCCTTTAATTCCATTTACAGAGTCTTCTGTTTAAATTGGATAGTCAAAGGCCCAGAATTCAGCTTGTGATGCTCTCGGTTGAAGAAATTTAAACTGTGTATTTATTATAACTAATTGATAATTCATTTTATTAATTCTCTCATGTAGTTACTTGTTTTCCCCCTTTCTCTTACACTCTGCAAATTTCAATTTACAACTCAGATTCGTTTCCTCATTTAGCCTTTATCCTCTAGAGAGTTCTACCGGACAGTCGTTGTTTTCATTCAATTTCATAATTTTGACTCTATATCCCAAAGTTTCCCTCCCCTTCCTTTCTAGCAACTTTATAAAAACCCCCAAAACAAACCAAATTTAGCCATCGATTTCCAAAGAAATATCAACTGACATGACAGAGCCCTCTCTGAGTTGAGAAGGCTAGTGCCCAGATCTAAAGCTGGATGAAATAGTTACCTATGTCGTTTTCCTATCAACTAGACAAAATTTACACAGTGCTAACATTCTGGCGTCATTGTTAGAGATCGAACCCGTGTCACCTGCAACGGCACCAAAATTCTAGGAGAGAAGGGTAGGAGAGAGAGAGAGAGAGAGAGAGAGGGGGATGGAGGGGGTGGAGGGTATGAAGGAATTAGGAGAGGAGATAAGGTAAAGAGTAGATGGGTAGGAGAGAGGGGGAAGAGAGGGGGAAGGGGAGGGGGTGGAGATAGAGAGACAAGGAAACAAATAGAAAAAAATTCCATAAGAGCATGCACAAATTCTACGAACACCTCCATGTTCCTCGATTGCATATACATTCCTAAATCATGTGTGTCTTCTTTGGAATGCACGATCATTATTTATAATCAATTTTGTTTTGGGGGGTGGGATGAATGTTTCCTCAGATTTTGGTTACCTTGTATTTAAATTTTGGTATTACAAACCTAGTGGGTTTGGTATGCAAATACATAAAAGCCTCTTTTTTTATGAATACCTCACTATATCTTATTTTTTGGCATTATTTTTCTGTAAGTTACAAAAATATATGGTTGATGAAACTATTGATGGAATTTGAGACAA
This sequence comes from Picea sitchensis, assembly GCA_010110895.2. NCBI lineage: Eukaryota > Viridiplantae > Streptophyta > Pinopsida > Pinales > Pinaceae > Picea > Picea sitchensis. Next base: position 52,283 of record SNQJ01S0027235.1, on the reverse strand, counting down.
AAAATAGTGTTTACTATTTCTAATTTATTTTTGTCTTGATAAATATAACAATCCATCTACAATCTAAAAAAAAATTGTTTAATAATGTACGACCATGGTAGGGTATTTTAATTTCAACGAGATATTGAATTTCATATATATATATATATATATATATATATATATATNTATATATGATAGAATTTGAAACAATATGCCCCACTAGAACAATGGGTAATCTACAATTATACATTTTTTTAAGAAAATTCCATTGTTAAGACACTCAACACCTGTGACATATACCTTATATGTTTCTTGAAAAATAACTTCCCATGTTAGAAAAACTAAAATTTCACATAGGTATTGAGAGTTTCTATAAATAAAAACTACATATCATAAAGATAATTCAATTTTCTACATTTCATATTTTTACACCATATTCAAATTCATTGTAAAATTACCTTGCATAATCCTTCCAAGTTAATACATTGTTTTTTTTCCATGTTTACATTGCCATGAATCCTTCATGAGTGACCATCATTAGCTTGTCTATCCCCTAAGATTAATAATGATATGAAAAGGGATTTGGTCAAATTATTAAATAATTTTTTGAGTATGAAAGATATTAGTAGTTAATAATAATTGTAATCACATTTTCTTGATATGAATTGTGTTAAAGTTTTAAAATGTCCTAATTTTTTTACTCGACAGTCATGGGGTATCCAATTGAAGTTTTTAAGGAAAAAATAATTTTAATTAAATATATAAGTTACAAATGAATAAATCAATGTTAATATTACTATAAAATGTATTATTAAAATGGAGTTCATGTTAATTAAGAAAATAAATAGGAAATTAATTAAAATGATTATAAACTAATATCAAAGTGTAACTCTAACTTCTTTAAGTATCTTTAAAATGGTATCATATAAAATTATCTCTTAATTAATATTTAAAAAAAAATTAATATTTATGTATTGCCAATATTGTCTTGATGTAGATACACTTTTTCATCATATTTTTGCATGAATATTGCAAGTAGATACACTTTTTCATCATATTTTTGCATGAATACTGCAAGACTGTTAACAAAGCTACAGAGGATCTTTAAATCATCATTAAGGACAATATAAGTATCATGCATGAGAATAGCATAACTGCAAATTCATGGCTAGTAAAAACCTTTCAGCTGGCATTCAGATTTACATCTCTTCACTTTGTAACAAAACTTTAATCTTTTTAATCTTTGTTAATCACTCGTGGCAATGAGCTAATCATCATAGTAAATTTTAAATATAATCAAATAAAAGTAAAAAAATAAAACCTATTAAATATGCGCATTATCAATAGGTGTGCCTCTTTAAACTTAATTAATAATCACCTACTACCCATATTTAGTATAATATCATTTACACGATAATTACAATTAAAAATGAAAAAATTATAATGCCAATAATTACAACTAAATATGAAAAATATATAATACCAATTACATGATAACTAACACAACCACTTAAGTTGTGGCCGAAGAAAGTGGATAGGCGATTAAATAATGTGATTTAACAATGTTAACATCTTTAAACAATGTTAAAATATTTTCAGACTTCCACATAATTCAAACTATATCAATGGAGCACCTAGTTTTGCATGAGACAGGTAGGGTTTATGGACCATCTAATGGAAGGAAATGGCTTGGCATAAATCCTTCTAACACCGTAGAGTGCAGCTTATTCAATTCTCCCTTCGAACAGTCGTGACTATACCATCCCTTGGTTTATATAACAAAAAATTCAAAAGGTTTTGCAAGTCGGATTCTATCCTGTGTGGGAGATGTGTCATCAGGTGCTGATATGTGATATTCTTTTAATCTATAATAAATCTTCAATCCATCTTAAACCATGTGTGTTTTATCAAGAATCCATTTTATAATTGTGATTGTACTATCTTATGTAGCGTTTATTAACACAGATATTTTATTTACCAACCCTAATTAAGATTCATGTTTAAATTCTTTTTAACATAAATCCTAATTAAACTTTCTAAATGAAAAAGGCTTATTAGAGTTTCTAAACCAGTGAGAAACTACTTGCGCTCATACATCGATGACACGATTCTCTTACCATACCATGAAAGTGTCGATAATGGATTTAACATAAAATGTAGCCATCCAAATATTTTACACAGAGCCAGTGACCGATTATATAGAATAATGGTTACATGTGAGTGGGATCATGTTGTTGCGTCTAATCCCTTAGCTTCGCGAGCTCAAGATCGAAATGACTAGGATAGTATTTATCAAATCGTGGCCGAAGCACTGTTTAAAAGATGGATGTTCAAAACCCCGGCAGATGGTAATGAGGCGTTAGAATATCACAGTGGTCGTACGCACGCCGGTACGCTGTCCCCCACCATGCCGCTCTTCACAGAATTAAAAAGACGCCTGTCTAATATGCCATATGTGGCAATGACGCGTGAGTGTCCGCTGGTATTCTATGACATGATTAAAAAACAAAATGTCTACCCAATCTGTCATCCCTGACAATGAGCATGGAGGTAATGAGCATGGAGGTAATGCCTCGTAATTACTTAAACCTGTAAATCAATATTTGTATACATATTAATAATCAATATTTGTATACATATTAATAGTATATTTATTAATCATCTAATTATCTAAACAGATAGTAATTTTTTAATAAGATTAATTAAATGTTAAAAAGTAAATAGGTTAATGGATGCATTTAAAAATGCAAAGAATTTATCAATATTAAATTTCATTCATTGATTTATGAAGAATACCAAAAATATACAAGTATCTTAAATTTTTATCTATAAAATTAGATTTTAAGATTAAAAAATCATTAATTAAGCTGAAGTACACCTATTGACAATGGGCACAATTAATGATCTCTTAACCTTATTTAACCTTAAACCCTAATCTGATGGCCATGCATGGAAGATGCTGGCATATTCTTAGTCCTCCTCCAAAATTAATGGGTGAGATTTATTGTTTTTAATTTTCTTGCATTTATCAAGACATCCGTTAACATGTTTACTTTTTAACATTTACCTAATCACATTAAAAAATTATTGTACCAATATGTAATTGCCACATTTAAATGACTAAGAATTGAATTTTGGGAGAGCATCCATTACAGAGGAATAACACACAATAATAGAATTGTATTACTTACAATAAACAGAGATACATCAGGTATATATAGTTGGAGTGAGATCCTACTTATTCCACTCTTGAAGGGAGAGGTTGAGAGAATCTCTCAACATCCTCCAACAACCCAATCCAATCCCTACTCTCTAGGATGCATCATAATGAGGCATTATCTCTAACACCCCCCCTTTAATGCCTACATTACACAACATAACAAAAAGTTACTACACAATTTTTGTCATATCTGTCTCACTGGTCCTCATACGCAGTTACACCCATCTCTGAACTTCATAGACACACTCTTTATCTCCCATCATCTTCGAGCTACCACTTCATACAGCACAAATACAACGCTTCCGACCATCTTTGACGTTCTTGTAAAACTGACGCTTCTTGATTTCCCAAAGGACAATCTTGATACTGAACCATTTTATGGATACACTTCCATCTGTAAAATCCATCCGAAGAGAAAATTTGGACAGTTATATAGGACAATGATCTAAGTACAAAATGTTTTGAGTAGTCAATCATACAATTGACCTTTCTCTTGTAGTGATTGGCAATTCTAAACATACTTCGAAAAATAGTCTATGAGTCAATCATACATTCTGACCTGTATCATTACAAAAAAAAAAAAAAATCACAATAACACTCTGCACACCAAGATAAAGACAACAAATTTTCACACACCAACGAAACACATTTCATTGAGGATGTCAGATCTGCGGATTATGGTTCTCTTAGTTTGACAGCGGCTCAGATACAAGGGAGCTGCAAGAAAATGTCTTTCAACGATCACCAGGAAGCATAAACTTTGTCATGGCGGAATCAAAGTCCACATGGAATAGCATGCACGATGTCAAGATGTACGATCTACATAGATGCGTCCAGTACATTCCAACCGTAATGCAGATGTGAGCTGGAATCCGTCAAGAAGAGATCCGTGGACATCAACAAATTTCTGCAGCTGTTGACTATGAAAAGCTAAGCTTTAACACAGAGATCTCGGCTTCTACTTTGATAACTCGAAACTGAACGACAGATCTTCTTCTTCGGATCAATAGAGTATCTCAGCCACGAAACACAGATGGATCGAACAATGTCCATAGAACCCTTGCCAGCAACGGGATTGGGAATCGGTGAGATGGCTTCCTCCTTTCTTTGCACAACACGTATTTGAACCTCCAATCGCAGCTTTCTTCCTTTCACACGGCAGCAGCTTTCAAGGAAATTGCGGCTGCTCTTTTTAATTGATAGTGCAACAACATAACCTGACTGCGATAGGGAGAGCCTCTTGCTCAGCGATCTCCTGGTAAATGGATAGATCTACACGATTCTCAAGATAGAATACTCTTCCCTCTCCTTTTGCCACAGATTTGTTCAACAATAGCACAATTGGTCTACACTCTCGTAACACACATAAAAACGAATCTAAGCTCACACTATAACCTACAATCTACAGCAGCGGATTTAAATTTGAAAAAAAACTCGCATGATCACAGCCCCTCTCTAGAGAGAGTCAGGGTTGAGCCTGCTCTATAGCAAATTGAATTTTGGGAGAGCATCCATTACACAGGAATAACACACAATAATAGAATTGTATTACTTATAATAAACAGAGATACATTAGGTATATATAGTTGGAGTGAGATCCAACTTATTCCACTCTTGAAGGGAGAGGTTGAAAGAATCTCTCAACATCCTCCAACAACCCAATCCAATCCCTACTATCTAAGATGCATTATAATGAGACATTATCTCTAACACTAAGTAGGATTAAACCGTGGCATCTAAGTAAATGCCCACGTTCTGCTTCTGAACCGGTCATCCAGCCACTTGACTCGGCTAACTCGCGGCTCCCCAGTTCATGAGCTGTTATTCTAAACCATGAGAATGTGCCGTTAGTCTAACTCTATTTCGATGTTTATATAACATGTCAATCATGTCCCCACCTTACCCTGTATCTTCTATATATTTTGCGTGTAGCCTTTTCTGCAGATTCTCAACTGTGGGTGAGTTTCTTTCGCTGTGGGTTTCGCTGTGAAACTTTACGTCATTCGGTATGTTTACAATGCTGGTGAAACCTTTCGTCTTTTGGTAAGTTTACAGGTATGTTTACAATGCTGATGAAACCTTGGGTGAAACCTTTCGTCTTTTGGTAAGTTTACAGTGTCTTTTGGTAAGTTTACAGTGCATGCTTGCGTTTTTCGTTTTTAACAGCTGTAAGCCTTTTCAGCATTCACCAGCAGCGAGTTAACGGCTGTGCTAGTTTATTTATCTTACTTCAACACGGCCTTTAAACCATGGGTTAAATGGGTATTTTTCTTATCGTTGACAACAATTTGTACAGTAAACATGTAACTCTTCCCACTTGCATTTTAAATATATTCTTTCAATAAAATATAAAATGTTATGTTTGTAAACGTGTAACTCTTCCCACTTTCCTTTTAAATATATTCTTTCAATGAAATATAAAATGTTATGTATTTAAATATATTCTATAGCAAGTCGTTGTATCGCACTTCATAAATGTCAGTGGTTATGATAACGAAAATGTTGTATCGCACTTCATAAATATCAGTGGTTATAATAACGAAAATACAGGTTACATGGATCGAATTTTGTGTTCAAAATACAATTTTGTCCCTGCGGTTAATCGGATTTACTTAATTGAAAATTTATTAATATTTAAAACCGTGTCTTAAAGTTAGTAACATATCTCGAATAAATCGAAACCTAGTTTGCAGTTTTTTCACTTTATTAATATTGAAAACCATGCTTTAACGTGTGTAACATAGGTCGAATAAATGCATCAAAACCATGCTTACGTCGGTAAAAGCAATGGCTTGAATTTGGATGCCATCAAAGTCAAGCCATGTCTTTAACAACCATTAAACTCGTGGACTTATTCCTTTCTTCTTTATGTATGGATTTGTTCTCTTCTTTCTTATNGTCTTTTGGTAAGTTTACAGTGCATGCTTGCGTTTTTCGTTTTTAACAGCTGTAAGCCTTTTCAGCATTCACCAGCAGCGAGTTAACGGCTGTGCTAGTTTATTTATCTTACTTCAACACGGCCTTTAAACCATGGGTTAAATGGGTATTTTTCTTATCGTTGACAACAATTTGTACAGTAAACATGTAACTCTTCCCACTTGCATTTTAAATATATTCTTTCAATAAAATATAAAATGTTATGTTTGTAAACGTGTAACTCTTCCCACTTTCCTTTTAAATATATTCTTTCAATGAAATATAAAATGTTATGTATTTAAATATATTCTATAGCAAGTCGTTGTATCGCACTTCATAAATGTCAGTGGTTATGATAACGAAAATGTTGTATCGCACTTCATAAATATCAGTGGTTATAATAACGAAAATACAGGTTACATGGATCGAATTTTGTGTTCAAAATACAATTTTGTCCCTGCGGTTAATCGGATTTACTTAATTGAAAATTTATTAATATTTAAAACCGTGTCTTAAAGTTAGTAACATATCTCGAATAAATCGAAACCTAGTTTGCAGTTTTTTCACTTTATTAATATTGAAAACCATGCTTTAACGTGTGTAACATAGGTCGAATAAATGCATCAAAACCATGCTTACGTCGGTAAAAGCAATGGCTTGAATTTGGATGCCATCAAAGTCAAGCCATGTCTTTAACAACCATTAAACTCGTGGACTTATTCCTTTCTTCTTTATGTATGGATTTGTTCTCTTCTTTCTTATGTATCAATTTCGTTTCTTTCTTCGTTGTGGGAATTCATTCATTATCACCCGATATTATTGGAATTATAAGTTAATTAAGTTTTTAATTACAAATTTCAATCTTATGATAAACATTTAAAAATGGTTTTTAGTTTTCTCAAATCAATCAATGATATGAAATGTTGTTCACTTTGGAATTATAAGTTAATTAAATTTTTAATTACAAATTTCAATCTTATGATAAACATTTAAAAATGGTTTTTAGTTTTCTCAAATCAATCAATGATATGAAATGTTGTTCACTTCCGTGCATTTATAAATACATGAGTTAACCTAATTACTTTTTCAAGTTTTCAATTGCCACGCACTATACTTAAGAAAATAAGACAAATATTAACTTTCAAGATTTACATATTAACTCTTTACTTTTTACATTTTAAAATAATCTATTACTTCAACCTTTTTTTACTGTTACGTTTTCTACCCTTTCTTACACCTCGCGTCCTCTACCCTTTCTTAGGTTTTCACTTTACTACCTCGCATGGTGAAGCTATTAGGCTGTTCTGCATTCAGGCATCGGACATCGAGTTCCATTCCATATAGGTACTAACATCAACCTGTGTTTTTTATTTAAGCGTTCACTTCATCAGTGTTTGTCTTTGTTTTATTTATGTCTTTTAATTAGGATCTGCATTCTATTGCGCATCAGGAGAAAGATGAAGAATTGCAAAGACTGCTATTGATATGTGCTATTGTGCATTGAGGCATCGGGCATCCAGTTCCATTCCATCGAGGTACTAACATCAACCTGTGTTTTTATTTACGCGCTCACTCCATCAGTCTGTGTTTTATTTATGTCTTTTAATTGAGTCTGGGCCCTCTTTTGCTAATCATGAATTGTTTTGCTAATCAGGAACTGTTGTCGATCAAAAAACTGAAAAAATTCTACTTCCATTTGATTCAGGCATTGAGGTACTAACGCATGCACTCCTCACTCTGTTTAAATAATCTATCCATGCAATTGGTTTTTATAAATGATCCACCCATGCTATCTCTTCTCAGTGATATTATTGTTTAAATAATCGGCGGATGCTTTTCATTTATGTTTATGTTTGAGCACTGGTATTATTGTTTAAATAATCCACCTATGCTTTGCATTTAATCTGAATAACATAGACACTTAGACATTTAAAGATGCTTCTTAGTTTTCTCAAATCATTCTAAGGGATGCTTGAAACACTATCAATACTAGATGACGAACTGTAGTTTTCACGGTCTAACTTTAAATCGGAGCTTACGCTAGCTGGATTTTGTTTGAATGCTGGTTGGATTTTGTTTGAATGGTGCAACTTTAGTGTTTGACATCCCTTCCACGGTCTATACTATTAATAATCCCTTCACCCCTGCATTATGGATCTTATCAAAGTTGCATTCATAATATTTTATGTTCGGAATGAAGAGGCATTGATACAACCAATATGGTATATTATGTTTATGTTTGGAATGAAGAGGCCTTCACCCCTGCATTATGGATCTTATCAAAGTTGCATTCATAATATTTTATGTTCGGAATGAAGAGGCATTGATACAACCAATATGGTGGTAGAGATCATCAAAGAAAATAATAAGCGGAACGAGGAAAAGGGTTTATGCTCATCCTGTCATAAAGGCGCATTCGAACATGAACATCCACACCCACATGATCAAATCTCCATTAGAGGAAGCACACCCACATGATCAAATCTCCTTTAGAGGAAGCAAATTACGCCCGTGTTCATTTGCACATTTTCGACAATTATTATGGAAAATTCCCATTTACTCTTCAATTAGGATTAGAACTTACATAAACAAACATTTACTCTTTCATTAGGGTTCGAGCTTTACGAATTTCCGGTAAGTATTACCATAGGCTTTCGCAATCCCTGGTAATTTTGATAGGCTTTCGCAATCCCGGGTAATTTTGATCAATGATTAAGGAAATAACCCTATACAAAATGATTGTGATTGGAGGGGCGTAATTTTCATGAGACTGTGTGAATGAAAGTTTTAAAAGTTTTATTCACACAGTTTCATTGGAGATAATGTATTAATAATACTTTAAAAATTTGATGAGACAGTCAGACTTATGAGGAGAGGATGAGGATGAGGATGAGATTAAGACAACTAATTTTGAAGAGAGTGTGTGAACTTGGACATAATCCTATTAAAATGACTTAAAATCCTATCAAAATTATTTAAATATATTTACATTAAATTTTATATTAAAGATTACCATTTATTAACTTTTGTTTGGAATCTTTATTTATTAACCTTTATACACTTACCTAGAATTAAAAAAACATTTAATTGCATTTCCTTTTTGTTGAGTTCCAAAAACTTAAAAACAATTGTACTTAGTTTCTATACACTTTTAAAATTTTATGAATGTAACATCACTTTACATTTTAAGATTTGTGAAAATTAGGGTTTATGTTAGTGTTTACCTTCAATCCTAAGGAGCAAGCCACCTATAACACCTTTGAGATGCATTTTTTTCATTTAGAATTTCTGAAAATTAGGGTTTATCGTGGAAGACCTTGATGACATTTTCTTAATGACCATATTGTGGCTCTCATTTTTTCACTAGCCGTTTTTTCCCATCTCACCTTTTCACATTTATTAAATGTTTTCACCTATACAAACATTCTTTAGAAAATGTTCTTATTTAAGTTAACAAACATCCTATCAATGAATTGTGGCTATAGCTAAGGTCATCCTTTGAAATTTTGATTTCGTTCTCTTAGAATTTTGACTACATTTGATTACAATGGATACAAATCAACTTAGGAGTCGCCCCTTAGAATTTTGATTGCATTTGATATATAAGCATTTGAATATATTTTGAAGCCCCAATGATGATATTCTACATAGATAATTAGAATCATTATACAATCGAATAATATACCCATTAAATTAAGGTTTAATCTAAAGTTGAAAATTTCCAAAAAACTATATTTATATTAACCCTTTATAGATATATCTAAACATTAAATTATTGTTTCACTATAGTTTAAGTATATATTAAAGACTAATTTAAATATAGTTACACTCTAATTTAAATTAGATGTTTAGATTCTCCCTTTTCCCTTTCATTTATATCATATCCATTTAAAAGTTGAACTCTATTTATATTTTTACGATCTATTTTATGTATTTTATGGATATATTCTCAATACAAAATTTAATAGAAATTTAAAAAAATAGAATTTTTTTTAGGATTTTTTTTTTATATAATATTTATATTCATCAAAAGTTTGGTCATAAAAATTGTTTATATTAAAAAAAAATTAGTTATTATTAGGGAACGATCAATATTTTATTTTTCATGTGTATTCATGTTGTTTTGATTATACATATTACACCTAGTCATTGCTATATTTTTCTCAACCAGGGCTATGGACAACTTACAATTTTCAAAATTTACTTGGGATCTATATTAGATCGCCAAACATGAGGAATATTTTTCTCTTTTAAAAAGTATCATTTCTGCCATAATTGGTACAGAGTGCCACATACTTGACAGTACAATGCATCGCCGAACATGAGGAATACTTTACTCTTTTAAAAAGTATCATTTCTGCCATAACTGGTAAAGAGTGCCACATACCTCACAATACAATGCATTTTTTGTTAAGGATGAAGAATTCACTATTGCAGCTACAACATATTTGTGAAAAGATTGGTCTTGATGTAAACTAGCTTGGGGTTTGTCATGGACTAGTATAGTCTTTATATAGTTGTTGAATAAAATTGTGATGAACAAAGTTTTTCTATATTTGAAAGGATATTTTATCAATATATTTTTAAATTTCATTAAGATATTTGTTAAGATCAATTTTTGAAATATGAAAATATCATATGAATTTTTCCATAAAAAAATTTGTATACAAGCCCTTTTTCTAAATGCCCTTATAACAATAATACATCATCATCTTCAACATATATATCAAGTAGATTGTTTATCAATGTCTTTAATACATGTATAATTTATTGAATGATTTTTTTATCAATGTCCTTATCACAAGTATAATTCATTATTTGAAAAGTTGAAGATGATTTGCTATCAATGTCCTTAGGGTAAGTATAAATAATTTTCTACAAAGTAAAAGATGATTCCACACATTGCATTGTGAAGAACATTTTCCAATGTTGTGATAGTTAGTTAAATGTCCTTATAACAAGAATAAATCATCATTTGCAAATTTCAAGTTTATTTTCTATCAAATTTCTTAGAAAAAATATAAATCATCATCTACAAAATATATATCAAGTAGATTTGTTATCAACGTCTTCAATACGTGTATAAATTATTGAATGGTTTTTTTATCAATATTCTTATCACAAGTATAATTCATTATCTCCAAATTTGAAGATGATTTGTTATCAATATCCTTAGGACAAGTATAAATAATTGTCTACAAGGTAAAATATGATTCAATACATTGCATTGTGATGAACATTTCCCAACATCGCAAAGTGATTAACATTTCCCAATGTTGCAATGTGATGAAAATTTCCCGATGTCACATTGTGATGACCATTTCCCAACATTGAAAAAATAATAGATGACTCTAGAATGTGTCATGTGTTTCCCGACATCAAATTATAATGAACATTTTCCAATATCATATTGTGACAAAGGTTTTCCAACGTTGCAATGTTTCAATCATTTGCCAATGTCGCATTGTGTTGAACATTTCCTAACGTCGCATTGTGATGAACATTTACCACTGTCGCAATGTGATGAAAATTTCACAACGTCACATTGTGATGAACATTTCTCAATGTCTCATTTTTTTTAACATTTCACAATGTTGCAATACGACGAACATTTCCCAATGTCACATTGTGACACACATTTACAATGTTGCAATGTCACGAAACTTTCCCAATGTCTCACTGTGAGGAACAATTTCCAAATTTTTTTTATTGTGAAGAACATTTTCCAACATTGTAATGCCTCATTGTGACGAACATTTCCCAACGTTGCAATGTGACAAAAATTTCCTAATGTTGCATTTTGATGAACATTTCACAACATCGCAATGCGACACATTTCCTAGCATTTCATTGTGATGAACATTTTTCAATGTCTGATTGTGACACCCATTTCCCAATGTCGCATTGTGACGAAAATTTTCGAGTGTCTCATTGTGAAGAACATTTTCCAATGTCACATTGCGGCGATCATTTCCCAAAATCACATTGTGACAAACAATTCCCACCGTTGCAATGTCTTGAACATTTCTCAATGTTGCAATGTCACAAACATTTCGCAATATATATATATAT
>SNQJ01S0027235.1:1733-31335 GCA_010110895.2 Picea sitchensis | reverse complement strand
AATCATTGGACTATTCATTACCTATTCCCCCATAGTAAGATTGATCTTATTGCATTTTCCTGAGCAATTGATAGTTCCTCCATCTCCAATCATTACTTGAAACTATGGCGCTGGATATACAAAGCAATTGAGATCTTTGGCTAATTTATAGTGAATGAAATTATGAGTACTGCTAGAATCAATTAGGACTATTACCTTTTTCTTTTTGAATGTATCCTTCAATCTTGAGGGTTTGAAGAGTGCCAATTCTAGCCAATGCATTACACGATATTGTGGGAGTCAACTCTTCAGACAAAATTGCTTCTACATTTTCATCTTGAGATGGTTCTTGTTCTTGTTCTTCTTACTCTTCACAATCTATGTAGGATAATTTCTTCTCACCACACTTATGTCCCTTACTGTACTTGTTGTCACAATTAAAGCATAAACCTTTTTCTTTTCTTTCCTCCAATTGTTGATGTGTCAACCTTGTAGGTTGAGGTGTTTTAGGAGAAGGAGAATTGTTCTCTCTATAGATGTTAGGATAGGTCCTTTTGGTATCCATAGACATATTTTTACATTCAACATTTCTTGCCACCTTAAATGCATTATCCAATAATTTGGGTTCCCAAAGGCAAACCTCATGTTGAATGTTATCCTTTAAAGTTCCTATGAATACATTGAGCAAGTGATCATCTGGAATATCGGTTACCTTTATATTCAATCTTTGGAAGTTATCAATGTGCTCGGTAACCGAACCCTTCTGCTTGAGATTTATCAATTGGCTAAAGAAGGTATTTCTCCTTGTATTTCTCCTTAACGAGTGATTTGTGAGAACAAAGCCATCGATACCAAACAAATTGATTAGGTTTTAAATATAAAGAACCAATTCGTACCTTTAATGTATGTGGCACATTATGGAGATAAAAGAATTGCTCCATTTGAAGTATCCATGTGATTGGGTCCTTGCCATCAAACTTCCTCATATCAATATTAGGAACGTGGTTGGTCTTCAAACCAAAGTTGGAGTTTTTCCATTCTTGATTCACCTTCCTTGTGTCCTCATCAAGAATTTCATGGGATGCATTTTCACTTTGGGGTGTCTTCTCTATTACAAAATTTTTCAATACTTCCATGATCTCCCCTTCTAATCCATCAATATTAGTATCCAACTTAGCTTCCATTGAATCCATATTATTTTGTGGTTCATTTATGTCCCTACTCATTTCTTCACCTTCATCAAGAGTCCAATTAGGATTTTCTGGAGGATTATTTGGTGTAGAAGGTCCCTTTTTTGGTGGCATGTTGGCCAAGTATCACTTTTGAACCTTGATTTTGAGGCGGTTCTTCTAGACAATATTTATTATGTTCTATATCCCAAGTTTTGGCCCTTCTGGGTATGAAACCTTCTTTTAGGTAGTTCCCTGATATTTCTTCTCTGCAATGCCACAGGTCTGATCAAATTTGGATGTGCCAAGTGGAATTTATGGTAACTTCCTCACAACTTGCAGATTTTTGGCCTTTCGAGGAGATGTCACTTGTATAGCATGCCCTGCAGAAAATAATTGATATCAAATTCTGAAACTCACACCCAAAATACTACAGACTATCCACGATCTAATGAAACTAGTCCCACTCAATTTGGATACTCTAGCAAGAAGTATCTACAAATTTAAGATGAACGAGAAGTGGATCTTTTTACCACAGATACCTTATGAATTTTTGTAAATAGCCTCCGGAGTTCAGGGTCTGAAACGTTAGAAAAACGTTTTCATAGTGAAAATTCCACAATGAATCATTTTAGGATGATTCCAGAACTGTATCTTGTACAGGTTGTATCTACGAAAGTATAAGGATGCAGGAGATGAATTTTTAACCCAACGTACCTTGATCTGTCTACTAAATATCCTCCAAGAAGTTCCTTTTGAAACGTTGTAGAAAACCAGTTATAGCAAAAATACCATGGTGTCTGAGACGTAGCAGTGAAACCCCAAGACCTTGAGCTCTGATACCATATGTTAAGAACCAAACATCAATATAGCATAGAAAAACCTCAGGAAAAGTACTCAACGCCTTGAAAAAGAGATAATTTCAGATAATAATCCTCTAAGAGGGGGTGACCTCCTTTTACCCCACTTAAATGTTCAAGTACAAGATGATTCCAAATGAAAATGTCTCCTTGGTATATATAGGAGACTAGGAGGTATAATTATAACTAATGGCCTAAAGCTGAGATAAATAAAATAATATTACTAATATAATATGCCCCAATTAATTGGTAATGAGCCAATATTAGGGCTTAACATTGTGAAGGAGTTTTACCATGTTCTTTTGGAGAATTCAGAAGAGGTCTTGAATTGGTAGAAGAAGAAGAAGAATATGGAGGTGAGGGTGGTGGAGAAGCACCATTCTCTTCATTTCCATTTGGATTTTTATCACCAATGTCTCCCTTGGGCTTTGAAGGGTTGGAGCCTTCACCTTGCGACCTTGTATTCCTTTCCATCAGGATTTTCATCATCTCTCTCATTTCCATGACATCCTTTCTGAGATCTTCATCTTCTGCAGGAACATGTTCATGACTCTCTACATGAGCCATACTTGTTGAATGCCTCCTTTAAACTTCTGGTGATGATATAAGCTTCATCCTTGAAGGATGAGAACTTAGCTCTATAAGTTGACCTTCTCCTCTTGTGAGTTTCAACCTTGTGAGAATTAGAAAACAAAACATTTGAAAATAATCAAGTCTTCAAAAACCTATGCGTTGATACCAACTTGATCTAAAAAGGAAGAAGACTTGTATTCTTGAAATTATTTGCAGGTAAAATTTATGTGTTAAAATGCAAATCGATCAACTTTCCAACACAACTTTAATAGAGCTTACTCATTCAAGATGCATATAAACAACAGAAATAACAGTGAACAGAAAACACATAACACAACAAATGATAAAGGAGTCCACCCCTCTCTTAGGCTACATCTCCTGGTCCAGCTTCTAATGGATCATTTGTATTATTTTCTCAAAGTTCTTAAAAATGTGCTTTACAATGCTCAAAATTCCAAATAGACTACTCCAATGGCTTTAGAACGTCCAAAAACCCCTAGATGAGCTTTTTCGGCACCTCGTTTAGCCAAAAATTGAAGAAGATAGGCTTCCTGGAAGTCCCCCTTCAAACTTGTTGTCTCTGCATCTACAAAACACACCCTTCTTGGCTCAATCTAGCCAACATGCATATTTAAGCGTTAAAACTTAGCACCGGACGTAACCGCGCAAACCATGAAAACTGTAGGACGGTTACGGGTGCACCTAGCCCCTAACTGTCAAGGGTGAGGTCATGTGGCCCATGTGACCACGCGTAAATGAAAACATAGGCCCTCGTTTCCAAAAGTCAATGCTTAAAGGACAAATGGCAGGTCATTTGCATAACTGTTGAAACCATAATACAAACCAAATCATGCATGCACATATATGGCATAACATGTGTCATATTACAATAATGTATGCGTCTAGGGGTTGGGGCTAAGCCCCAGCCCGGACCCTCGTGCCAATACATAAACAATTCAAACTTAAAAATATTTAAAACCATACATATATCCATGCATATGGTATGGCGCATTGGCAATGCAAACTTTGCAAAGGTTGTACTCGTGGCTGGAGGTCACAGGTTCGAACCCGGTGGACTCCAATAAAGTTTTATACAAACAACCAATAACAAGGTGCCACATGGCACCGTACAACCAACCAAATACTGCCACATGTGGCAATGTCATTCATCCACATCTGTCAACTGTCTACCACTCAGCCCTGCCATGTGTCGTACAAACTGCCACGTCAGCAGCCATACGGACTGTATGGACTATACAGTCACCACCCCTTTTTTTGCCTGTTTGTCATTTCGAACAGAACACGATATCTCTCTCTCCCGACATCTGTTTGAACCCAAACGAGTTGCATTGGGTTCATAATGACGAGGCCTACGCTCCTATTCAATTTGAAGTGATTATGATCACTTTGAATTTTTTAGCAAAATTTGATCCCCTCGATCACTATAGCTCCCACATCTTAGTCTAGTCAGGTGATCAGTCTAGCCATTGTGTCTAATATCTAAGTATGCACTTCTCCATGTTATCAAATTGTTTTTTTCCACAACTATTGTCTCTTGGTCCAGTCGTGAGGCGCAAGGAAAAGTTCCCAATCGTTGCCAGAATTTCACCAAGTCTTCAACTCGGTTTCACAACTTCTTTCTACACCTCTACGTACTGAATTTTCTTTTCTCAATCAAACTAATCTTTGTCTTCACTTCTACGACACCTCTTCACAAAGGCACCAATGCCACAATTCCCACTTCCTAGTAGTATGTCCAACCTCAGTGGTCAATAGACTAAGTATTCTTGGAAGCCACCACCAAGGCTTCAAGAAAATGATGTATCTGATCTATGTTTCATCCGCAAGTACCTCAGGACCAATATGAATTCCTTCGGTGAGTAGCCCAACCTCTCAAGTCACTTTTTACTAAGCTCAAAATCATAGATCCCCATCACACATCTACAATAGTTCACGATCGTTGCAGGATGTCGGTCTTTCATGCCCAATTCTTCCTCATCCTCCAAGTCTGGCAATGGAACACAAAGACAAATACACCTAACACTAGCTGATATGGGAAAAATGATGAAGGGGGTGATGGAAGACAAAGAAAAATACACCTATCACTTACTGATAAGTTGTGAATGTCCAGGACAAACGGCGAAGGGGTTGAGAGAAACCTCCCCTTAAAGAATGCCTTCAACAAGTTAGTAACATATCTAGAATAAATTGAAACCTATTTGGAAATATTTTCACTTTATTAATAGTGAAAAGCATTCTTTAACGTCGGTAACATAGGTTGAATAAATTCAAACCTTGTTCGTAGTAAAATAAATGGCTTGAATTTGGATGCCATCAAAGTCAAACCATGTCTTTCATTACCATTAAACTCGTGGACTTAGTTCCTTTCTTCTTTATGTATGGATTTGTTCCCTTCTTTCTTATTTATGAATTTTGTTCCTTTCTTCATTATGGTAATTCATGATTTTTAATACAAACAAATTTTGAATGACATCAATGCCAATTTAAGGATTTTAGTATCAAATTGTACAAGAATAAAATTTGTTGGGTTCATTGATATGAATAAATGACTTATTTTCATTGGTATTTGAAGTTCATGGAATTCGGTACCAACTAACTCAAACGAAAACGAAAACTTTCAAGTTATAACTTTTAATATCAATAAGCTCAAATCAACAAACAAATTTTGAATGACTTCAAATTTCAAGCTAAGGCTTTCAATACCAAAACATATTGGATGGCTGCAAATGTTGAGCCAAGGTTTTCAATACCAAAATATATGACTAAAATTTGTTGGGTTTGTTGGTATTAATACATGACTTTATTTTGTTAACAAACTAAATCTCAAGCCACAACTTTCAATCTATGACTTTTAATATCAATAAACTACAACCATGCAAAAAATATTGGGATGGCCTCAAATGTCAAGCCAAGGATTTCAATACCAAGTTTTACATGGTTAAAATTTGTTGGGTTTGTTGGTATTAATGCATGACTTGTTGTTGTAAGTAATATTGAAGGTTGTGATTTTCACTACCAACAAAGTCAAGCCATTAATTCTAACCTACAACTTCCAATATCAATAAACTCAAACAAATTCAAACTATAGCATCGAATTTTAACTATGAATAATTAGTATTGAAAGCTTTGACTTAACATTGGTTCCATCGAAAATGTAACCATGAAATTGAAGGCCATGGATCTCAATACTAACAAAATAAAACCATAAATTTCAATATAAAAATTTAAAACCATGTTTCGCTCATCTATACCTCAAACTGTCATCTGCATCCTCACACCATGTTATGCATTGTGTTGGCGTTGGAATTCAGTCCTGGATTGCAGCAGGAGCAGAGCTCGATGCCCATCAGTTTATGCCATGTTTTTTTTATAAAGGGGTGATCAGATGTGAGTAAACTTGGAACAATATCATTCTAACTTAGAAAACTGGGCTGGAACAGCAGTGACACATGAGGTCTTGACCTAACATAAGCCAGTAATAATTATAGTGGTGAGTATTTGGAGGGAAAGAGGAGAAACAAAGTCTTCTCTCGACATTTGGTCTTCCAGCAGTCTTCACAAAAGAGGAAAAGTCTCGGCTGTAAGATCCTCTTAGAGCCAAAAAAACTTCAAAATGAACCTAAGAAGATTGCAGAGCTGATAATATTAAACCTACATAATATAGAAATGCAACACCCGACTCGATCATCCATGCCCAGGATCTTAGATTCAGAGGAAAAGAGGAAAAGAAGGAGTTGGCTGCCATTAAACAAGAAGTCTCAAATGTTCTTCTATAACCAGAGAACTAGAGGCTGGATTAAAGATTTACAATTGGGAGTGGTGCTATACCATCGATCTCTACAAAAATGGAAAAAATGCCTACATATACTCCTTCAATTTTGCCTAACAGAGGCATCTCAAGACTTTCAAGGTGTGGTGTCTCCTTAGTCAAATCTGGCCTGAACTCCTTTTTCAGACATCACCTTAACTTTGCATGGCCTTTGTAGGGGAGGTAGCTAAAACATTAAAAGCTAAAATAGCGTGTGTAGACTCCTCTAGTCAGATGAGAACTCGACATGACTTCTTTGGAGAAAACCAGCGTACAGGACCATCTCGGGAAGACTGACTGGAAAAACCTCCATGCTTTGCATTTAATGAGTGAGCCAAGGTTTCAACTACCTCCATCCACCTTCATTTATTTTTAGTGAGGACCAAGATCGACGTTGAGCTGAACTAGTCTCTGGAGAACGCGGTGATCCCTTTTGCTGCTAAACCTGGTGCATCATCCCTTTGCGCAGTTCTTTCTATCGCCCCCAAGTGACCACGGGCTATGAACCTGTGCCTATCTTCAAAGGCGCTTTCAGAATTTTGTGTTTCGGGGATTTCTACTTCCCCTGCCTTCAAATTTCCTCATGCCCAATCTCGCAAAATGACCCTCCAGGATCAACAGTTGGATGGGCCTTAAAACTAACGGCCACAATCATTTCGCCATTTGAACAACTCTGGCCCTAAATACTTGGTTTGTTTAGCCATACTTCATACAACTATGGCACTAGGATCGTGGGCCCAACATTAAAAGCTCTTTTGCATTTCGTGACTCACGAGTTCGTGGGTCGAAGATCCTCGGCTCCTTTTTTACAAAGTCCCAAGACGCGAGATGGCGATACGGGTATAACTCTTTTTATTTTCATCTCCCTTGTCATGTAACCGTTGGCTAGGCCTCAAGTACTAGCACCTCTCGCAATTTGCGATCTCGTGAGTTAGAGTGTCGAACTTTGGCATTCTCCCCTTCGAAGTCCTGAGACGCGATGGTCAGCGATGGTTGACTCCCCTTTGAACACTTCTCGTAATTCACGATCTCGCAAAACCAACGGATATGGTCCACCCTCCGAACTCACAAACCCCAAGTTCAAGAAATAATCCCACGCTTAAACTGATCGTGATCAACGACCCTCGTAACTTCGCGAGTGCTCCAAAGGGAATTCTGACCATTCACTCCCTTGAAAACTTCTGCGGTATACTTGGCGCGACTCGGCTGACTCCAATTACCCACCGACCATTGTTCTTCTCTGTCGATGAATCCTTTCCGTTGAAAACAAATTGCCCACTCACTTGATTT
The DNA here is from genome assembly GCA_010110895.2 of Picea sitchensis. Lineage (NCBI taxonomy): Eukaryota > Viridiplantae > Streptophyta > Pinopsida > Pinales > Pinaceae > Picea > Picea sitchensis. The sequence continues at coordinate 23,635 of SNQJ01S0027235.1, read as the reverse complement.
TAAGCCTGAAAAGGACTTCTTCTGTGGGTTGCGCTCGTCACTCATGGCTGCGGCCTTTGAATAAAACACACTCGACCGGTTTTCAAAACCCCCCTTCTATGCATTTACACTAGGGGCCCGAAACCAAGAGAAAACACCATCTTGCAAGAATTTGCACTAACATTAGGCTCCATGGGGGATAGAGACATCCTTGTGATGCTCTAAGAACTCATTTGTAGCTTCAGTGCCTTGATGTTGGGCTATGGAGTCGATCTCAAAACACCCTGCTTAAAAATACATGCCGATAAGTGAAAAATAAAAGATAAACACACATGCTCCGAGGAGCTTATTTATGTACGGTCCTAAACTAATAAAATCCTTTGCATGGGGCTAGGTGGAAGCAAACTTCCACCATAGCCATTCAAGAAACTTCCTGAACAAAATCTCCTTCCTTTTGTCGATGATCACAAACATATGGTGTAACCATGACAACAGAATGGTTACGCTCTTCAACTCCTTCTTATAGACTGAGGTTGAGATGGAATAGGGCGGCTACAAATTGTGAAGGAAATACAACTCCATGTATTCCTTCACAGGCTCATAGGACCAGTGGAAAAATCTAGAAAATGGGCAACAGGCAACCTCCTCTGCTACACGGTTATTCACGTGTGGTTGAATATCCATGGTAAGCACCGGTGGGTGGACAACTAACGTAGGTTGATATTTCTCAGGAGTTGGCTTATTTCTGACTGGCTCTGGACAAAAAGAAAAATGCTCCTCTGGCTCTTCTTCTCGGCTCTCCCAGGGGTCAGATTCATAATGGTCATAAACAGGACCCGTGGAAAAAATTTGTTCTTCCTCATACTGCTCAATGTCTCCCGAAGGACTGGGATGGGTGATTTCCTCGTGATAATTTTCTTTAGTGAACATAGGACAAGGATTTGCGGTCTGTTCTTCGAAATCCAGCATCTCGAGCTCAAAATCTGATTCGTAGTTGTCATACATAGGCTGGTTGCTCTGATCAACAAAAGGTGATGTGGGGTTTTACTGCTCCTCTTCCAAATAATCATCAAAGTCGGGGGAGAACAAAGCTTCTCCAACTTGCAGAAATGGAACTATACCCCACTCCTCCATTTTGACCCCGAATGTAAACACATCATGGGAAATATCGTGAAGAAAAAGAGAACCATCCATTTCCACCATTTCTTCCTTTTTAAAATCTTAGACAATATGCTCACCAGGGACAGAAGCTAATGTATCTACAACTATGAAATCTTCAGTATCCTTTTCAAAAGAGCCACCAGGAACATCTGCCTCAAGGAATAGAAAATCCTCTTTGTTGTCTACAGATTCCAACCTTTCTAATTGGGCAGAGAGATATGTCACCTACTCCATCAACTCACTCAGGGCGTCTTCTTCCTCCCTGGGATATTCACCATCATCCATGGCAAAGATACCAAGAGAATCTTCTTCAAAGGCTTGAAAATCCTCTGCACATCGTTCAACTTCCCATCTATCGAGTTGGGTAGAGAAAGACTTTATTAGTTCCCTAACTTCGCCCAAAGCATCTTCCTCCTCCCCAGGTTCCTCATCCTTATATCTTATCTTATCCTAAAAACCTTCATGAGACACAGCCATATCTTGCTCGTTGTCTTGATATCCCCCACAACAAATATGACATATGAAATCAGAGGAATAAAACTTTTGATAGCGCCTATGAAAAGCTGCATGAAATTCACTGAGTGAAGAAATTATAGCAAGGGGTAGAGAACGATACCATTCACGAGCATCCCCTGCTAACAAGAACATGAACACTTTTAGTAATACATCCTCATTATGCATCTCCCACTGATGCATGAGTTCATGAAACTCACAGAGATGTTGAGTAGGGTTGTGCTCTTCATGCTCTCTAAATATGGGCAAATAATCACCCCATTCATTCGGAGAAGGGACAACATTAGGAAAACCAAGAATAGTAGACAAATTAAAAGGAGCAAACCTCTGAGCTAGGATTTTCTCCATTTCGAACCAGCGGAGTTGCCAATCGATCCTCAAATCATGGAGTCGCGAGGTGAAAGATTCACATCTTTGAATATGCCTGGCCCTTGTTCACCATCAAAGGCCATATATTACATTGTTGTTACCCTAGGAAGCTTCTCAGGCTGAGAAAGAAGCTGCTGAAACCTTCTTGAGAAAGCTCCTCTAGGTCATCTTTCAGGCATGCTAAAGTAGCCACAACTAAAACAGTGATGTGGAAACCTTGGATTCGCTACAGTGGAGTCTCCAGGTGCACAGTAGAAATCTTCAAGGGCTCTAATACCTGATGCACCTTCAAAATCAGAGACTCAATGTCGTTCAATACCAGGGAAAATCTTCAACTTCCTCCCTCACAACAGTGCCAGAAATGTTTGCATTGGAAGTCACTCCTGGATTGCAGCAGGAGCTGAGACCGACGCCCATCAGTTTATGTCACGTTTTGTTTATAAAGGGGTGATCATATGGGAGTAATCTCGGAACAGTATCATTCTAACTTAGAAAACTGGGCTGGAACAACAGTGACACATGAGGTCTTGACCTAACTTAAGCCAGTAATAATGATAGTGGTGAATATTTGGAGGGAAAGAGGAGAAACAAAGTCTGCTTTGGACATCTGGTCTTCAAGCAGTCTTCAAAAAAGATGAAAAGTCTTGGCTGTGAGATCCTCTCAGAGCCGAACAAACTTCAAAATGAACCTAAGAAGATTGTAGAACTGATAACATCAAACCTACATAATATAGCAATGCAACACCCGACTGGATCATCCATGCCCAAGATCTTAGATTCGGAGGAAAAGAGGAAAAAAAGGAGTTGGCTGCCATTAAACAAGAAGTCTCAAATGTTCTTCTATAACCATAGAACCAGTGGTTGGATTAAAGCTTTACAATTCGGAGTTGTGTCTACCATCGATCTCTACAAAAATGGAAAAAATGCCTACATATACTCCTCCACTTTCGCCTAGCATAGGCATCTCAGGACTTTCAAGGTGTGGAATCTCCTCAATCAAATCTGGCCTGAACTCCTTTTTCAGACATCACCTTAACTTTGCATGGCCTTTGCAGGGGAGGTAGCTGAAACACTAAAGGCTAAAATAGCGTGTGCAGACTCCTCTGGTCAGACGAGAACTCGACGTGACTTCTTTGGAGAAAACCAACGTACAAGACCATATCGGGAAAATTGACTGTCGAAACCTCCATGATTTTCATTTAATGAGTGGGACGAGGTTTCAACTACCTCCATCCACCTTCATTTTCTTTTAGCGAGGACCAAGATTGAGGTCGAGCTGAAATAGTCTCTCGATAACGCGGTGATCCCTTCTGTAGCAAAACCCAATGCTTCGGCCTTTTGTGAAGTTCTTTCTATCGCCCCCAAGTGACCAGGGGTTGTGACCCCATGCCTATCTTCAAAGGCGCTTTTGGCATTTCACGTTTCGGGGATTTCTACTTCCCCTGCCTTCAAATTTCCTGGTGCCCAATCTCGCAAAACGGCCCTCCAGGATCAATAGTTAGATGGGATTTAAAACTGATGGCCACGATCATTTCTCCATTTGAACAACTCTATCCCTGCGCGCTTTATTTCTTTAGCCATACTTCATACAACCCTAGTGCTAGGATCGTGGGCCCAAGATTAAAAGCTCTTTTGCATTTCATGACTCACGACTTCGTGGGTCAAAGATCCTCGGCTCCTCTTTTACGAAGTCCTGAGAAGTGAGATGGCGATACAGGTATAGCTCTTTTTATTGTCAGCGCCCTCCACCTGTAACCATCAGCCAAGGCTCACGTACAAGCGCCTCTCACAACTCGCGATCTCGCGAGTTGGAGTGTCGAACTTTGGCATTCTCCCCTTGCGAAGTCCCGAGACGCGATGGTCAGCGTTGGTTGACTCCCCTTTGAACACTTCTCATAATTCATGATCTCGCACAACTAATGGATATGGTCCACCCTCCGGACTCACGAACCCCGAGTTCAAGAAATAATCCCATGCTTAAACTGATCACGATCAACAACCCTTGTAACTTCACGAGTGCTCCATGGGGAATTCCGACTATTCACTCCCTTGAAAAATTTTGTGCTATACTTGGCGTGACTCGGCTGACTGTAATTACCCACCGACCGTTGTTCTTCTCCGTCGATGAATCCTTGCTATTGAAAACAAATTTCCCACTCGCTTGATTTTAAGCCCGAAAAGGACTTATTCTATGGGTTGCACTCGTCACTCATGGCTGCGGCCTTTGAATAAAACACACTTGACCAGTTTTCAAAACCCCCCTTCTATGCATTTACACCAGGGGACCGAAACCAGGAGAAAACACCATCTTGCAAGAATTTGCGCTAACACACTGATCTGGGAAAATATGCATCTTTGACCTCAATGGACATGTTGTTTCTATCTATCGAAATGACTACCAATCTTTCCTAAGTCTTGAACTTCTCATGACCTTCAATGTATCCAAAACCAACCCAAGTCCATGTTTATGGACATAGCTATAACTCCCACATCTTAGACTAGTAGGGTGATTAGTCTGGCCTTTACGTCTAATTGGTAAGTATGCACTTCTCCACACTCTTAATTTTTTTCTATCCACAACTTGTGTCTTGGTCCAATCCTCAAGCTCCACACAAAGTTCCTCAGTGTTGCCAAAATTTCACCAAGTCTTCAACTGGGTTTCGCAACTTCTATGTGCACCTTCACGTAATGACTTGTGTTTTCAGAATCAAACTAATATCTGTCTTCACTTCAAGTTTGTCACTTCATTTTTTTTCTACGACACCTCTTCACCAAGGAACCAAGGCTACATTGCCCACTTCCTAGCAGTACGTCCAACCTCCAAGCTCAACAGACTAAGTTTTCTTGGAATACACTGCCAAGGCTCCAGGAAAATGATGTATCTCATCTATATTCCATCAACAAGTACCTCAGGACCAATATGACCTCCTTCGGTGAGAATCCCAGCATCTCAAGTCGTTTTACACTAATCTCAAAATGATATATCCCCATCGCACATCGACAATAGTTCACAGGATATCGATCTTCCATGCCCACTTCTTCCTCATCCTCCAAGTCTGGTTGAGTGAGTTCCTCCATGCATTCCTTCGTCTCAACACTTAGAGTTTGTGGAGCAAGTGACTTCCCTTACCAAGCCTCCTCAACCTCATCGCAAACCTGCTGGAAACAAGGTGATTTAGACTGCATTTCCTATGTTGTGACTTCTACAAGTGTTGTGATGGATGAATTCATCTCATCCCCCCTAACTTGATCTGAGTCATGTAGGATTTGCAACCAATATATCTTCTTCCCGATAGACTTCATCGAAATATCCAATGCTTTCAACCTCTATAAACTTCGTTCCCTGTGTTTCATGATACCCAAACAACACTTCATTGGAGTTACTTCTTGTTGTTGATTCATGTTATGGGGTCTACTACACTTCCACAAACTCCCTCAACCAACCTGATCGTAGAACTTCTAAACTTCCATCCAAGATTTCTCTTCATCGTCATGGGCACACTTCGCATTTTGGCTTTGTCCAAGAACACCAAGTAACCCTCATGTGGTACAATCACTGCTTTGGCATGCTTGAGAAATTCCTTCCCCAATATCATCGCATGATTATCCAATGGAACCACCATTACATCCCAAGTGTCAAACCAAATTCCAACTCTCAATGGTGCCCAAGAACTACTCCTGCCACCGGCTTAATCTCTGAGTTAACTACCTTGAACGCAACCATACTTTCCTTAGCCTTGTGATGGAGGGATGTCATAGTTTGTTCGATAATAAAGATATGAGTTGATCTAGTGTCAACCAACATTGCCACCTTCACCCCACTCATTGTCGCATCCATAAAACAAAGCCTGCTATCCTTCTCTTGCAATCAATGTCCATGGTTCTGAGTCTTGAACCCATCTAGCTGCTTTGTCAATTCCTCAACCTCTTCCATCATTGCCTTTGTCGGTTTTGGCAATGATTGGTTTACTCCACCCAATACTGCAAGATTCTGCGTTGCAATCTGCTCTTTGTTTTTCACCATCCATTCCAACGTTTCCTTCAAAGGATAATTCCATGCACAATATTTTAGATTGCATAAGAAACAATGAATTGGCTTACCTTTCTGGTTAAGTAATTCCGCCTTCTTATTTTCCTGGACTCTCTCTCTCTCATGGGAATCTCCCTTGGTGAGTGACTCCACCATTGCTGAGTTCATTCTTCCAATTCCTTCCTTTGCCTCTTCTCTACAAGATTCTTGATGTTCGCTAGCTTACTTTACTTCTGGGAAATACCTTACAAAATGGTGACTTGAACCTTCTTTGCAAGTGATGGAATTGATGCCTTCAAACAAACTATGTTGGTATACAATGTCAACGACAGTGGTTGTGGCTTCCCTTTCCTCAAGAAAGGTTTTCACCAAGACTTGGCAACCTTCATCCGCAAAGAGAGGTTTCTTTCCTTCATACCATGTATCTGATATTCCTTTGAAGGATCACATCCTTTAGAAACTTTGGTTGGATGCTTTCATCAACCTCTGTGTTTCTTCGTCAAAGTTCAACTTCTTTTTGTCATCATTCACCGTTCCCATCATCTGTTCTTCACTCTTTCCACAATTGTATGCCTTCTAGAGTTGTAGTTGCAAGTCTGCATTTGTGCACCCTTTCGTCACCACAGAACTGTTTTCGCAACCATCTATTCTTTCAACATGTGTTCCCCCTCTTTCGCAATTGTTCTGAATACAATAGAGAGGATGGGCCAAGTAGGCTATGATATTCACTATGATACCATATGTCATGGCAGTGATGATGGTGAAGAGCTTCAACGATGTGTCTCCAATCAAATTGGCTCTGATACGATCTGTCATGGGGTTGGGGATCCCAGCTGAGTTGTGGAAGCTCAACATCCTCAGCTTTGTGCGACACCAATTCCTTTCGTTCAATGGAAAGGCCAAACCAAAGTACTTGACTTGGGTTATTCCTAACACTTAGTCTTGTTTCCTTACTTAACTTATGTTTTCAAGTCTTATACTTAGTTATCTTCAACAATAGTAAAAGAAGCATTCATACAAGTACAAAAAGAAACTCCTTGTGGGCAACCAAACAAGCCTAAAAACCCAAAATATGATATAAAATATAAGTGTGTCGAGCTCAACTCAAGCCACACAATGAAAGTCTGCAATGGGGAGCTTTTGTTACAAAAACTTGTTGTGAAAACTCCAACTCTTGAGTTTAACTAGAGTGCCCTCTTCCTCCGCAGCCGCAGCTAGAATACTTGTGTGAAGCTCTCATCACCTTTCTTCATAGTTGAATATCATATGTCTTTCCTCATACCAACCAACCACTCATTCCTAGAGTTAACCAAATCTCATATTGCCTCCTTGTAACCAAAATCCTTTGATCTAGCAAACGCGCTGAGACCAAATGATCTCTTGCCTCTTCCCTTCTTGTTTTTTTTCTTCCCTGCAAATGGATTTCCTTGCTCGGTTATATAGGACACCCAACGGGTGTGCCCTCCCTCTTCGTTGCAACGCCATGTCCACGTTTGCATAGACTACGTGCGTTGTGTGTGCGCGCATTTCCACCGAACGCACCCCTCCAACTCTGACGAACGCACCCCTCCAACTCTGACGACTTCTCACATTATGTAACCAACTTTTCCATGGGCACACACCCTTTCGACGTGCTCCACCCACACTTGCCTACTTATTCATTTTCACATTACGAGCGCCCAAGACAAGACTTCTTCACATATTTGGTTTATTTCTTGTCGCATTCGGAACACTTTTTCACACATCTGGTTGGTTGGGCACTCTTGCTTCCAACGCACCCGTCCATCCAACCATCTGTCTTTGGTGAGGGCGTCCAACTTCGTTTTCCATTCGTTTCTTTGAGGAGGGCGCCCATGATCACCATGGGGTGCCCACTTGTTCTCATCGTTCAAGAAGCCTCCGCACACAATTCCTTTCGCAAGTCATGGGTGTGGGAAGTCATCTTTGGCATGACAATACACCCAAATACTCCTACTCCGTCTATAAAGTGATCGAGCGCCCTCCATCTCACTCGGTTTGTCAATCTCATCGCGTGGAAGGAGTGTGCGCTCAAGTCCACTCCTGAGGTGTTACAAAAACCCTCTCGAGATGCAATTTTTTGATATAATCCCTTATTTTTTAGATGATTATTTATGTTATTGAGTTGGATTTTTCAATAATTTGTGCATTGTTTCCTCGTGATTTTCCTATGGATTTTCCATATTTGAAGCACGTACTACATCTGTGAGACGACGAGGACTGCATCAAGCTACTTAAAATGTGTTACAAGGCCTCTTCAGATATAGGTAGATTAATAATAGTATACGTAGTTAAGGATCTGGCCATATGGATATTGTTATGTTGAATGTTGGAAGAGAAAGAACCAAGAAGAATGAAATGATATTTTACATCGAACTGGATTTCCTCTCTCTAAAATAGTGGGGAGGAAGGAAGTCTAACTTAAAAACTCACTCAAGTGCTAAGTTAAAGATCAATTTCGATTTTAGTTGCGTTGTTTATGGTAGGGAGTCACCGTATTTAACGAGTATTTGAGCAATTTCTATTTTAGTTTATTTGTTTACGGTAGGAAGTCACTATATTTTCATCATGGGATATTTTTCTTTTATGAGTTTTTAATATTTAGTTTCAAATGGATCGTGTTTCCACTTCAAACAATTGTTTGAAATTTAGTTTTCACTCACGTGGAGGTTTTATTTAACGAGTATTTGAGCAATTTCTATTTTAGTTTATTTGTTTACGGTAGGAAGTCACTATATTTCCATCATGGGATATTTTTCTTTTATGAGTTTTTAATATTTAGTTTCAAATGGATCGTGTTTCCACTTCAAACAATTGTTTGAAATTTAGTTTCAAATGGATGGTGTAGAATGGATTGGTTTGCACAATCTTACTAGAGTACTTAAAGATGCTAGTGTAAGTTCAAGGATACAAATATACTTCGAGACTTGTTAGGGTAAACGCAGGAATAATAATGTCAATTGAGCCATATTCTCTAGAGGAGGATAAAGATGTATTACTAAATATGGAGGGATTTAAGAAATGAGATATAGTTGGTTGTGATGGAATTGTATGTTGGCGTATATGAGTATTATAATGTGAACTTTATAATACGATTATAACCAATGTGTGATGTTAACTTTACACTCAGAGTTGTATATGAGGTAATATGCCCCATGTATATGATGTACAAATCTTTGTAATGATGTAGCTTCATTTTGAGTATGATAGTATTTAGTGAAGTTATAGTGCTTGGGTGTACTGTTTTTTTATATGTTTTAGACTAAGGAACAATGTCAAGGTGTTTTATCAAAGTTTTTTTTAGGTTAATAAAAAAAAAATCTAATGACAAGATAGATAACTCTCCCATTCATTTATATATAATTGGGTAAAATAAAATCTTTTTAATGATTTAAATAAAAAGAAAAATATATAGTTTTTATTTTATTTTTAAGGACACCTTAATCTTATTTTAGTACACATATATCAAATAAAATAAAAGATACATAAAAATGAAATACTTTCAAACTTAAAATATTAACATGTAAATATCAAATATTTAACAAAATATTGTATGTGGGTGAGTGCGAGCTAATGATGGTATCTCATGATGCGTTAGTGGTATTGCAAACTTGGAAAAACAACAATGTGTTAACTTAGAGGGATTATTCAAAGTACTTTTACAATGAATTTGAATATGGTGTAACAAGATGAAACCTAGGAAATTAATTTAGCTTTCCAAGTATATAATTTTTATTCATAGAAATTATGAATAGCTATATCAAATTTATTTTTCTCTAACACTCATATCTTATTTTTCCAACAAAATATAAGGTATATGTTTTTGTTCGTCCAAGTGTTGAGTACCTTAACGATGCAATTTTGTTCCAAAAAATTGCATACTTGTACATAACCTTTTTTTCTTATTTGGTGTATTTTTTGGATATATATATATATATTATGATGATGATGATGATGATGATTAAAGTTCACTAAGACCAAATTGGTCTATCGAACCTTAAGAGGGTAAATGATTACTTGTGATTCTTTAGAATTTTCTTTCTCTGCTCAAAAAACATTAAGAGAAGCTTTCCAAGATCACCATAATTTTGTTGAGTTAAGAGGTTAGGAAGGTTGGTAGTGTGATAAATATTTTGAAAATCAGATCTAATATGGGTATAGGCTGGAAAATTTAAGAAAAAGTTCTTTTCATCTTCAACCTTCTTAGTGTCACAAAGGTGACACACTCTTTCATGCCATGGCGTTTTAGGAATTGACCAACGCCCAGTTTCACTATAGGGCTCATGAGAATTTGTTCTTATCTTACCAATTCTTATTTCTTTCTTTACATTTGGCAAAACAGATATATAATTTTGATCTTCTAAATTAGGGTTGATTACATCTTTATAATACCTTAATTTTATTTTTTCCTCTAACTCTTTATCACACCACATTTTCTCCTTAAATTTTGATATGACGTTATTTTTAATAGTATCTTTATTCTGCAAAATGGTTTCTTCCGTGATTCCCCAATAGTTTAGCCAAGATCGAGCATCTTTATGCCATCCTTGCTTGAGTCGATGGTGGTTATGACTTGATTTTGAAGAAATTTTAGGTAGCCTCTTATCTTCCATGTTGTTTAACTTGCTCTTATACATTAGGTATCTAGTCGTAGCCATGATCTCAATTGGGGAGAGACTTTTTTCTAAGAGGAGGATGGGATAGGATGTATTTCCTTTAACTTTAAGATTATAGGTTATAAAATTCTTTTGTATTTTCTCTATCTTTCTCTAGGATTCAAGAGAGATACTACAACCCCATACTTCACATCCATAAAGAACAACAAGTGTAACAAGAGTCTCAAATAGGATTTTATTCTTATCCCAACTCCAAATATTAGCTGATTTACAATTGTTTTCAAGCCCATAATAAGATTTCCAACCCCCAATAATCCTTTTCTCAATCCTATAATTCCAATTAAGCTTATGGTGAATATACATTCCAAGATATTTGTATGAAGTCACTTCCTCCAAGTTGTTGTTGTCATATACAAAGTTATCCTAAGGGATCCTATCGGATTTAATAACCATGACCTTAGTATTATCAATATTAAGAGTCATACCCATATTGGAGGAAAAATCCTTGAGGATTCTTAGTTGGTTTTCAAGATCACGGGGAATCCTTGACATAAGAATGATATCATCGGCATAAAGAAGAAGATTGATTACTATACAACTGAGATTAGGTCCAACACAACCTGCTTTTTCCAAGCATTCGTCTAACTTGTCAATGCATATGCCAAAAAGGGTAGGGGACAAGGGACAACCTTGTTTGACTCTGATATTGCAGTTAATCTCTTTTGACCAGCCCTCAGTGTTTTTAAACTTATCAATAACTTTCTCATACATCCTTATTGTAGCATTCCTCAACTTGAGAGGCACTTTTATCTCTTCCAACCTATTCCAAAGGTTTTTCCTAGGAACCATGTCAAAAGATTTTCTAAAGTCAACAAAACAATAAAAAAGATTTGTTTTAGTATTTTGGAGCTCCTCTATAATGATTCTAAAGGTAACAAGATGGTACAAAGTTGAATGATATATCCTGAACCCGTGTTGGCCCTCCGATTTTAAAAATTTCAGCCTGGTAGCCTTCAATNTGATTACCAAAGTCAATATATCCCTGAAATTACAACGTCTTTTGTTTTTGTAGGCTAAGAGGGTCTTAACATGATCAAAACATTTTTTTTCTAAATCATAAATATTGGTATCCTCTAGTGCCACATATAACTCTTTCAAGAAATGGTTAAGCTAACAAAAAAATTCATAAAAAATAAGAGAGGTGTGTATTCTAAGATTTTGATATATGCGAAGACAAAAATAGATTAAAAATAGTAAGCAATATGGATTTAAAAAAATAGAATATATTTGAAATCTGCATATCCAACTCTATCCATGTTTGCAGTTTCTTCAACAAATGAATTGTTTATCCTATAGAAAAATAATTTCAAAGATAGAGAAATAGAGAGGTATTCAAAAAAATGGAGGTTTTTATCAATTTGTAGACCGAACCACTAGGTTTATCCTCCCAAACCTAAATCCAAGGAAACCAAGTCAACCAAGTCAGCATAGACATTGTCAATTCCGCCCAAAAAAAATTGAATTCAAAAGAATGTGCATGCATTCGTAAAAGTGTGCACACACTCTAGGAATGCGCACACACTATAGGAACATGCACACGTTCTTAAGAGAACACACAAACTCTTATAAGTTATTTGTTCTTTTCCAATCCCCCTTCCCTCTCTCTCTCTGTCTCTCTCTCCTGCATATACATGTCCTCGCTATCTCCCTCTCTAACCCCATGTTTGTCTCCCTCTCTCTCCCTCTCTCTCTCTCCCTCACACTCCTATACATCATAATAACTAGACATGGAAAGACTTGGAAATCAAAATACATTGAAAGACCTAGAACTTTCCTTGACATGCCTTAGACTCTCACAACCACTCCCTCCCTATCCCCGCCCCTTCCCCTCTCTCTCTATCTCTAACCTCCCTCCCCTATTACTCCTTTATCTCTCTTCCACCTCTCTCCCACCCTTTATCTCTCTCCTCATTGTTAGTATTAGTCTCACTCTCTCTCTACCACTATTTCTCTCTCTATTTCACCTCTTTGTCTCCCTTTGTATCCCCCCTTCCTATCACTCTTTCTCTACCCCCCTTTCTAAGTCTCCCTCTCTATTTCCATTACTCTCACTATCCCTCTCTCTACCCCCTATCTATCTCCCTCTCCCTCCATCTCACACTCTCTATCTACCCCTCCTCTTTATCTTGCTCTCTCTCCCTCTCACACTCTTATGCCCTCTCTCTCCCTCCTTCCTCCCTCTCTCTCTCCCCCTCCCTCCAACTATCATTTCTATATATCTCCTACATTTACTTCTTTGTCTACACCCTTCTCTATCTTCCTCTCTCTCCCTCTCACACTCTCACACACTCTCTCTAATCCCCTTTTATTCCTTTCTCTCTCTCCCTCCCATGCTCTCACAAACACACTTTATATATCCTCTCTATGTCTTCCTCTCTCTCCCTCCCATACTCTAACACACTCACTCTCTACCTTACATATTTTTCTTCCTCCCTCTCTCCCAARATCATGCACACACATTTTCTATCCCTCCTCTATGTCTTACTCTCTCTCCCTCCCACATTCTAACAAACTCACTCAGTACCTTCCCTCTTTGTATTCCTCTCTCTTCCTCCCACACTCTCGCACACACACTTTATATCCCCCCTCTATGTCTTCCTCTATCTCCCTCCCACTCTCTAGCACACTCACTCTCTACCTTGCCTCTTTGTCTTCCTCTCTTTATATCTCTCTACCCCCCTTTTCATCTATCTTCCCCATTCCTCTCACACTTAGTATCACTCTCTCTCTACCCCCTCCTACCTCTGTCTCTCCCCTTCCCTCCCTCCATCTCTCCCCTCTCTCTCAAATACATCTACCCCTCTCTCCCCCTCACTTTTTATCCCACTTCCTCTCTCTCACCCACTCTTCCCCCCTTTCTCTCTTTAACTATTTCTACCCTCCTTCTCTCCCTCTCCCCTCCTTCCTCTCACTCTCTCTCTCTAATCTCTCTCTTTTTCTCCCTATCCCTCTATGTCATACACTCAAACACTCCTTGTCTGACCTGACTCTCTTTATTTCTCTTCCCCCCTCTCACACTCACACATTCCCTCTCTACACCCCCTCCCTGTCCCTCCCACTATCACTTCTCTCTTTCTCTCCTACATTTACCAACACTTTCTCTTTCTCCTCATTGTTAGTCTCAATCTCACTCTCTATATGCCACTCTTTCTATCTCCGTCCCTACCTCCTTATATTTTCCCCCAGTTCTACCTCCCTCTCTCTATTCATTTAAGTCTCAACCCCTCTTCTACTCTTGTTTTCTCTCTCCATCCTCCACTTCTCTCCCTCCTCCCTCTCTCTCTACACCCTCCCTTTCTCTCTCCATCCTCCACTTCTCTCCCTCCTCCCTCTCTCTCTACACCCTCCCTTTCTCTCTCCATCTCACTCTCAACCTCTCTTTTCCTCTACCCATTGTTATCACCAGAAAATTTCTCACAAGAAATACAAACAATGGTCAAAGAAAAGATCAACATGAACACAACATACTTCCATCATTTACAGATCCTAGTTTAGCGAGATGACAAAACAATATTAAAGAGCCATAATTTTTTTGTGCATTTCCACCAAAGTTAGCGCACGGACATCTGCATGCATAAGAAAAATTCCAAACATGCACTTTTCATGGCCTACATGAATGTCTCTGATTCGACCTGTGCGGAGACATAAATGACAAATTTATGGATTTGGTTAAGCTTCAACCACTTCTAGGTTGAAGTGAATAAGGATAAGACCCCAATATCAATCCATTTTTTTTCCTTGGGATGATTAAAAGGATGGGATGTACCTCTAAAGGCCTCCCATTCACACTTGGAACATGTTATGAAATGTCTTTCTATGGTCCTATAAATAAATGGCCATCGTCTCCTAAAAAGGAAGGAATTCATTGTATTGTTATGCTATCCATTCTCTCTTAGAGAAGCCATTTATTCTCTTAAGAGCCCATTGACCAATCATAGCATTTGGTAAGATTATCACCTCTTCAGAAACTTGACCAAGAAGTTCTTTACCATTTTTATATAGGAGACTCAATATATATATTTTGGGGACTCCAAAGCACTCCGAAAGAGGAATAGTGGATCCATAGTGCCACTTTTCTCCTTTGTTTTTTTCAATTCAAAAATCAATTGTCATTTGGGTAGCTATATATTGTGTTAATTTCATGCATATATTAGAATTTTCATGTTCTTAGTTTTTTTTCATTTCTTGGTTATTTCTTTTGTTCTTTTCTATCTTGTGTATTCACTAATATACTAATCATTTATGTGTTATCTTGCTCATCCAACAAGGAAGCTAAGGGTCCTCTTTTTTCTCACTCAAGTTGAAAAAAGAACCCAACAGATTGGAGACCATACTAGGGACTGGGATGAAATTACTCCCATTTTGGACTCTTAAAGTTTATATTCTCACTCTGTTGTGTTTGCAGGGACCAAAATTGGCCTAGCCCATCCTTCAGACACTGCAATTCAACCCCTCATTGATAGAACTCATTTCAATTTTTCATCCCACCATTTCTGTGAGTGTGCGCGGGTTCAGGGTTAATAGACTCACAGTCCATGTGGAATTGCACATTGACCACTATGTATAAATGCATAGAGTATGCCCTCTACACCACTATCTAAGAAAATTTTGCACAAAATCTTGTTTTTACTTGATTGTAAGTGCTTTTGTAGATAGTTTCACAAAGTAGTTGTAGGTTTATTTTGTACACTTTATAAGATCCACAAAAACTAGGGTTTAAGTTATTTATTGAATAGGAACTAATTCACACATCTAGACATCTCAAAAGATAAAAAGAACCACACTATATTTTGTCTTATTTTTTTCCATGTGGATGGCTTAGTCTAACATCTGAATTTAAACTAAATTTTTTCTTTTACAAAATCAACACATTAATTTGGGACTAGGAAACTATTTTTCCAATATTGGAGTATGTTCTTTCCTAGCACCTTTGTGTGATCTTGGGAATCAAAAAAAGGGATTGCATTAGAAATCACCATCTCCCTTTAAAATCAATCATTTTAGGAGAGGCCAATACCTCTTTAGTTTTCTTTATTGAAATATAATTGAAAATGTTTGTAAGGTCCCATACATGCCCACATGTGCATGATATTAGGATAGTTTCAAGTTTTTTAGAGAAAACAACCTAGGAAGCTTAAAAGATTTGCAAGGGCTAATTAATGCCCACATGTCAACAATATAAGGATAGTTTCAAACCTTTCTTAGTTTAGATAACATTCTAGGAATATTAAAATCTCAAGAGTAAGGACCCACATGCCCACCATGCTAGTTACCTAGGGATTTTATGATTTTTGCAAGGATTGTTTGTGAAACTTAGTAAGTTAGAGGTAAACAATATTTGTAAATGACCAAGTGATGTACACATGTTAAAATATTACACTAACTTATTGAAAACCATTACACACTTCCACTTATTACACACAACATCACCACTCACTAAAAAGGTTTTTATTAGATACTTGAAACTGTAGTATGCTCTTCTCCCCACGCCCATAAGTCATATAGGAGGATCATAAGGATTCCATTTGTTTAGTGAAAGTATTTTTCTCACACCATTTTTAACCAAAGAGGTTGACCCATGACCCCAACCTCACAGCCCATTTTCACATCCTAAAAGAAACCATTAAACAAACACATCTTTAACCTCCACATGAAGAACAAAAAATAAAATTGTAGTCTAAGTTACGATTATGGGGATAGGCATCCAAATAACTCCCCATTATCCTTTTCTCATTGAAACTTAGAAGTTGTGAAATAGGGTACCAAAATCCTCCAAATCAAGCATTCCTTCATCATAAGGCAGGGAGACACCCATGAATGGTTGAACGTTGAGGTCCAATTGTTATGTGCGTATCTCCTTAGGTCACCCAACCCTTGGAACACATCCATATTGTTATCCATTTATGAGGCTGAAAATATGAATGTCATGCTTGATGGAGGTAACTTAGTGGCCAAATATAGGTTTTATCTACCCAAGTGGTTCTTTTGGGATTCAAACGCACCTCAATCAGATTTTGAATGACTATTGGGTAATATCTCTTGTACTTTATAATATGCCCCTTTCGACCCTCATTATAACTCATTTATTCATACCTTCACCAACTCTTATTTCGGTGGATTCATGTCCCACTGTTGAGTTCTTTTGGGAGGTGTTGAAACATATATCTTTTTCCAAACTTGAGACTAAAAGAAGTTTTATTTTATCTAAAAAAAATATGGAGCCGCCTTTTTTTATCAACGAATCAAAGTATATGAAGACTTTCTTTTGAAATTTTGGGAGTCAGGATTTCGCGAAACACAAAGGTTCAACGTTGAGCATTCTAAAAGCCCTAATCCCTGAATTCATGAAAGTTTTAAAAGCTAAGCCATGTTTATTAAAGATAAAGAAAGCTTACCAATTAATAAATCCCATCGTGATTTCGCGATTCGGGAGTTCTCACATGCTAGAAACATCAAGGTCACGATACCCAAAACCCCAAAAACTTACGGTATAATCACGTCTAATTATGAGTTAAAATATGTTTAGCAGTTAATAAATCTCATCGTGATTTTGTGATTCAGTATTTCTTGCGTCGAGTGATATCGAAATCCCAATACTTGAATTCATGAAACGTTAAGGTTTAATTTCTAATCATGATTAATTAAGAGATTGAAACAAATGATTATCATCTAATTAATCCTTTCGCAATTTCCTGTTTCGTAAGTCTTAATTCAAACTGTTCATAAGATCCCCGAGATCTGAATAGACGAAAATTGATTAAATGCTAAGTATGATTAATTAGTGTTCTAAACCAAAATTATAATCTAATTAATCTATCACTTAATAACATCTCATATGCATTCAAATTATGCACTTCTCCCAAGGTATCGACCTTTAATGAAATTAACATCGGATTTAGGGAAATGATTTCAAATAAGATATGATTTTATTACCCAAATTTGTTTATTAAAGAAAAATTAAACGCGTTGTCAGCAAGGTATACACATGGTTTATGCGCTTAAAGGTAAGGAAGAGTTTTTAGTTTCGAATTACTTTCTATAGAGTTGGGTAAGTGAAATAACTATTTTTCTACATCTTCATCCTCTGTAACAGACAATAGAACTCTGAAATTTGATATCATGGCAACACGGAAAGCGCCTAAAGGGAATAGAGAATGTTTTGGCTAGAACACATACATTATTTTCGATACGTTTCCCAGAAGTATAAACATAGTTAAGAACTGGACTCATGTATTCAACACTATACAATATGAAGTGATAAATTTCCCAAATGATTCCAGCGACAATGAAAAAGATAACTTGTCTACCAAATATAAGATCGTCACTCAAGTAGAGATGCATAAAGTAGCAACAAGGACGAGTCTCTTACCCTACTATGACATGATCAAATGGGAACTGGATCATGTGGATGTCCCAACTAGGACTATATTCAACTCTCAGAATGTAGCTATTGGGTTTTTCTGACCGGAACCCATACAGGTGATGTAAAAATTGCCTGCAACATCAAACTTCGTCTACAATGCTAGTTTTCTCGTAGATTTTAATAATAAAGAATGCAAGCAATATGTAAAGAGCCTTTCCGATCTGATCAAGGACTCATGTTCGCGCCCACCAAAGTTCAGAGCCGATTCTAATGGTATATATTCAATCTCATCATTAGAGCCATAGTTCATGTATATATGCATGATGTTATGTAGAATTTATGGAAAGGAGAACACAACCCATTTCTTTGAAGAATGGGTACCCATTATACATACTGTAGAGGAAGATTATTCTTTTGATTGGGCAAAAATATTGTCGGATAATCTAGCCAAAAGGGTGACATAGTATCAGGAAAAGAAGGCAAAGGGACAAGCAACTTCATTTTTATGTCATCTTATATGATGGACGTCGTCTGTTTCATGATGCCCTTCCCACTGATGGGTTAGATATGGACTCCAGATAGCGCAGAAACAATTCATGAGTATCATTCAAAACTCTAGGAGGACAAGGAAAAGAACTTATTCTATGAAATCTTTAATTTGGTAGCAGTATCGATCCACATTGTTGTATTCAGTCACCCACCTCCTAGAATTTCAAACACAGTCATGGCTAACCTGAATAATGTAGCAGACTAGTATATTGAAGAGAATTTCTCTTACATCCGAATTTTCGGTTGTTTAGTTCCCCCATACACTTTACCACAATTTTTGCTAGACTAACTGGTATGCCGCGAGGTTGCATGGCCAACTGTACTTGATGGGATTAGAAAAATGCTCAAAGTAGTGGAGAAAAAGGTATGGCCACATTTTCCCTTACAAATCAGTGTATTGTCTTTATTAGATTTTGGCCACTCTAGGGCATAAGCTATGGCCCTAGAAGAAATAAAGCTGGTCAGCATAGAATTTAAGAAAGATAAGTCACAGAGGGTTGTGGGTAACCATATGGCCATCTCCAATATTAAAAAATATGAACATGAAGAACCCCCATTGGATGAATTATTTCGAGGGGTGAGTTATTACCAAGAAGTCCTAAGCGGGGTTCAAGCTCTATCACCTGAAGAAAAGATTGATTTTTACAAATTCCGGAAACACTGAAGAGCTAGTCTTCCAAAAATATTATAGGGGGGAAACCCAACGTCTCTTTCTACATAGAAAATAAAGACTCATAATCCTAGAAGCTCTAGCAAACAAGAAGTCCCAGAAAATCCTGAGAATATAGAAATCTTGATTCAGAAGAAGGATATCCTAGAGACAGAGTTATCTAACAACTAGGACAAAGATTAATCAGAGATATTAAAAAAGAAAATATAAGATTAATCACTATCTTCACCTAATAAATCAGCTACAAATGGAGCTGACAAACAATTGTGTACAGACATTGGCAACCCCATTGAGGCCATCACATTATTACAATTGACCAGGGGGAACCCTAACACAGAAGCAATATTCATAGGATATTTTACACCTATCGCCATTGAAGAAATACCTCCCACTGATTAACTTTTTAGTAAGAAAAGAAAGGTCGTGGTAAAGAAAGAGATGCACCTGAGAGAGGGTGCAATGGTAAAAAAGCATAGAGTACTTGTGGATGGAGAAAATATAGAACAAGAGGACTTTGCTACAGAGGTAGCAGGCTCTATGGGAGCTTTGGCGACGACCAACTTATTCTCAGTTGACAATCTCAAAAAAAGGTTGAAGCAAAAGAATCAAATGATAGCCAAGTTGCAAAGTCAAATATGAAATATAGAAAATAATATTAGAGACAAGATATGTAAAGGCCTTGACCATGCCAGAGTTGTTGACAAATAGGAAATCCAATTGCTGAAGTCTAGTTTAGATGAGATGAATAAGAAGATGCAAGTGATTCAAGGGTAGGTCATCCAACAAGAAGAATTAGTAAGGTAACTGCAAGATAAATTGAGTTCCACTGAAGGCCAGGTTGTAAGTATAACAATGTTTCAAGATCAAGCACTGGAAGTGCAACAAAAACTCGAAACAACACTACAAAGTATGCTTCCTAAATTAGGAATCGTCCAAGATTATTTTCAGGAGATAGGACAATCATTATATCAAATTGTTCTCATAGAAAAATAGGCTACTACAGTCGAGATCACTTTCCAAAAAGCGGTCATGTCATCTACTAAGGAAGAAATATCTGCAAGCCCCAAAAATCTTAGATTGACTGTTGAAGAGGAAATCATAGGAGACATATTATTAAAGACGTGGGAGGCCAATATAGCCAAGATTAGAAGATTGGCCAAAGAAATAAAGGAGGATTGTGAAGAGACTTTCGATCTACTAGATAAAAAATTACTAGGCATTGGAAAATACAATTGTTCTAGACTACTAGGACAGATCAATGTTAGAAAGCATCAACTGAACATCAAAGAGAACTTAAATGAAGCTCAGGTTGAAATTTTACAGTTAAGAAAACTAGACATTGCCCAAATGGATAAATGGCTGGTGAAGACAAATTTACAGTTACAATCGATAAAAGTTGAAGATAGAAGGATCGAAGACAGGTTGCAAAATATCCAGAGGAAGTTGTATCTTTTTTGGGAAAAGGATGTGTCAGAGCCTTCAAGAATATTAGGGTAGTTTATAAGCAGGTGTGTCGAGTGTTTCAGACCAAGCGAAGGAAATAATTCAAAGAAACAATGAAGTAACATATGCATGCTCATTTTGTTGGAATGAGAGGGAGATAAAAAGTAACCAAAACAAATGGTTCAATGTTTGTATTCTGTAACCGTTAACACCTAGGAGTTAGGAGAACACCAACTATCTAGGGTTGGTGACCTTTTGTATAAGTAAAATTTCAAAAGAATGAAACAAGGCTTTTTCCTAGCCGATTGTAGCAGAGAAATTTCTCCTTTACCAGAATTAAGACAAATGCAAACCTGAGACTCCATATTCCGTCAAGCCTGAGTTATGTATTATTTTGTTTCTTCATATTCAACATCATTTATTATATATCTTTGATGTATGTTTAACTAAAACTTAGTACAACATCTACTGTGGTTATTTATTATTTAGTCATCTGATTGTTTGTAGATTTTCCTATGTGTTTGCTATCAATAGATAGAAGACCTGTTAATTATTTAGCTCACCTTATTTGATGCTTCATTAAAGGTTTTGTGTCTAATTTCTTCTTCTCTTACAAAGTGATATTCTTCCATGATTGATTCCTCATGTTGTTTAAACAACTTTATGTCTTCTTTCATCACATACATTATTTCCAATTTAACTCAGATACAGGAAATGACCTCTGAAATTGTTATATTATTAATTCAAATTTGGTAATTTTTCTCGTATAATCTAAAATAGAAAACAACAATACAAGAAACAGATCTTTTAACCTTCTTTTCCTCCATGACTATACCTGTTGCAAGATAGCCCAACATTGAACCCATTGTCATAGATCAGACCAACATTTCTTGAACTTTGTTTAATACTATCTTAGAAACTACCACCACCTGAGTTGAACTTTAATGTTCACAGGAAACCATTGAGAAATACATAAGCATCCAAGAACAATGGGAAGTTAGACAAAGACAACTCATAAATCATCCATAGCTTCTTTTCCTAAATGTAGTGACTGTAAATACAAATTTTGATATAATTCATTTCCATTGCACAAATAAATTAATCACCAGAACATATAAAATTTATTGAGCT
>SNQJ01S0027234.1:69768-98671 GCA_010110895.2 Picea sitchensis | reverse complement strand
TATGTAAAAGAAAGTAGGAACTCTTGTATCTTGATATAAGCTCGCAGCCCCGGTTTCAAGAACAACTGTTCTTATTGGAAGTCACCTTGTATAATTGAATGTTGAGGACATTCCGTATCCAAACAGCTCTTCTAGACATTGAAGGATAGCCGAAAGAAAAAATCTGACAGATGGAGGCATGTTCATAGAATGCATCAATAATTGTCATCTTTTATCACGGAAGCCCCGATGAGCAGAGTTGTCAAATTGTCCATTGTACAAGTTCATGAATGATGGTCTGAAGCATTTATGCTTTAAAGGAGTTGAATGGTAAGCTCGAAGAAGAGGAAGAGAAAGAGCGCAGTCCAGAGGCATCCGAGTGGGTGTAGGAGCTGATGAAGACCAGATCAGACAGAGATCTATGTTGTGATTTGAGAATTGTAATATGTGGTTTATTTGTAATGTAATCATTAAGGAAGGGTGTTAGAATTAATGATTAATTTAGGGATTGGTTTGGAGTTGGTTGAAGATTTGTAGGAGTTGTTGAGATATTCTCTCAACCTCCATAGCTATGTTTAGGGTAAGTTGAATATGAATTCAACTATATATGTACGTATGTATATGTTCAATATGATATAGTAATTGTGTGTGAATATTGTGTGCCTCTGCTCTCATGAATTTTAACTATAGGTGTATTCCTTTTCCACCTTTTCTTCTTTGTTACCGAGTCAAATCTAAGAAGAAAGATAGTATGATGATTGTTCGAAGAATGATTGTGTGATGATGGTTAAAGTCTACATGATTCAATAGTGTTAGGATGTTTAATGTTAACGTAATAGGTCCTTAGTGATATTTACTGTCACTTTGAGAAAAAATATGGAGATTGAAGATGTTAAGAATATTGTTTCGTCTCTCTTTAATCATATAAGGTTGTGATTAATGGGATATTAATTGCATAGATGATAAGGTTTATCAGATATCGCGAGCTTTTGTCCATCTATCATTGATTCAAATAAATTTGGTAGTGGCTGCCTCCTTCACTTTCCATGCATTACTAGATTGAATGCATTGTCCATCTTTTTCTGCTTCTTCCTTTAACTTCATGCCACCACGGGAAGCAAGATCCACATTAACTACCTGTAACTCAAAATGCCAAATTTGTTTGAAGATGTGACCAATTTCTTATTAAAATCGGAGATTTCAGTTAAAAAATAATACTGACAAATTCCTTATCAGAAACCGTGCAAATTTACAAAGTTGATACTCAAACTTATCACTTCAATGTTTGTCAGAAAACATCTGGAACGTGCATCGTGTTTAAGACTTAATTTCTCACCGCCTCAACGGTAGACAAAAACAGACCGTAATTACGATCAGCGTCAAAAACCACGTCAAAGCGCGTGTGCACACACGACAACTTACAAGAGGCGACGGGCCGACACGAGCCGTAATTAGGATCAGCGACAAAAACCACGACAAAGCGCGTGTGCACACACGACAACTTACAAGAGGCGACGGGCCGACACGAGCCATCACGTTAGGGTTCACGGTCTGATGGAATGCAAACAGACGGACGCGTCAAAAAACGCGCGGCGTCGAACGCTGTTCACGGCATCGATATCCAAACCCTGTGCCGACAACGCTTTCCCGAAGACTTAATTATAACCACCTGTGGAACTTTTGTATGTCTCCTCTATTCCTTGAATATTTCATAGTCTAAAGAGTCCCCAAAAATAACTTATACTGTAAATTCCAATTTGACACGTTTGAAATGGATTTTAGGATCATTCCTAAGCCATAACTTCCTCATGGAATATATCCGAATGTGTAGTGAAAAAAAATGCAAGAGTTTTTCAAATGTACATCAAGATATCTCTTCTTCCTCTACAAAATCGCATGTTCTGAAACATTCAAGAAAATAAGTTATAGCAAAAGTGTTAACCTAATCTGTTTGAAAATCATTTTCAAGAGCATTTAGGAACCTTAACTTGTACAGGGAATATTTCTCAAAGTATAGTGAACGGATGATAGAAATGTTTACCACATATAAATCAATATCTCTACTATATATATGAGAAATATTAAGGTCTGAAATAACCCAAAAAATAAGTTATAGTAAAAGTGTCAAGATAACCTATTTGAAATTGATTTGAGAAACATCTAGGAACCATAAATTTCAGAAGGAATATCTCTAAAGGTATAGTGAACCAACATCTACAATTTCTACAACATGTACCCCAATATCGTGCCTCTATCTATGTAAAAAAATAAAGTCTAAAACATCCCAAAAAATAAGTTATATCGAAAGTGCCAAGATGAAATGTTTGGAATGGATTTTAGGAGCATTCATGAACCCTAACTTTCACTAGGAATATCTTTAAAAGTATAGTGAACCGACATATCCAATATTATCCATATGTACACAACAATATCACCACTGTCTCTTCAAAATAACAGGGTCTGAAACATCCCCGAAAAAAGTTATCTTGAAAATTCCAAGATGACATGAAATTAATTTCACAATTCAATATTTTCTAATCCATTTTTGACACACTTTCTCTCAATGCTTTCTTTGTTTTAAACTTTGTCATAGCCCTTGCTAAATGGAAATTCCCATTATTTAAATAATAAATTCCCAATACCATCGAAAAATACCCAAATACCATGGGGAAATTCACCAAACCATGGAAAAATACCTCAACCAATAGGTTTGAAATGACGATTTCACTTTTTACTATTTGACATGGACCCATTTTTTTTTTTTCTAGGTAAAAAAGGAGGATCCTGTTATATTGAAGTTGCAAGTTTACAAAGGCTTGTTGGAGTGCTAGATGTCCCGCCTAAAGAGGAAACCGAGACAGTTGGTCGGTCCATGCCACTTGTTTTCAAACAAAAATAACCAGTCTTTCGTCCTACCCGAAGGAAACTAGGACGCATGGGGACCATTAGTTTAAGTTTGTTCCTTAAGTTACTACTGAAAACATTGCTATAGTCTATCTGAGCTAAATCTTTGGTTTGAAACAAAATTTTTTTTCTAACTATGCACATTCACAAAACCTTTTATCCAATGTTCTCGTCATCCTTGCCATTCTTTCTCGGTCTGACTGGAATCGCGTAGGCCTGTGCGCACGCAGGGCATTGTCGTCGTGGGGATGTACTGGAGTGGGAAGCATACATCATATCGAGGCATTTGTTGATTTGGATGGCCCTGAAGATTTGGTCTTCCACCATGCTCCGCGTTTCAAAGATTAGTTCTAGGTGCTTCGGGTGGAGGAATGGAGGCTGGTCCTTCCATTCTTCTTGAGCGGAGGAAATGTGAATTAGCTTTTGTGCATCGGTCTTCTTCTTTCTTTCATTTGCACTGCCACCTTGTTGTCCCTGCTGTTTGTCCTGCTGTGTCGCTTCCTCTAGAGGTTCGTCGCTAGTTGTATTGTCCTTTTCTTCTATGTTGTTTGAGAATTCTTCCTCAACATAGCAAGTTGTTTAATCCTCTGATGGGTCATCTTTCCTGGAACTGTGTGTCATTCCTGGAGTAGGAGGCTTGGCATCATTCCCGAAATAGGTGGGGGGATCCCAATTATCCTTGATAGTGAAGAGGAGATGTTCTGGTTAATCCTGGATGGGTTTGTCTGGAACAATCTCCTCCACATACACCATGGGAGTCATTCCAGTTCTCTGAGGCTTCCTGGTTCTCCGAGTGCATGCTATAGCCAACACTTTTTCGAACTTTTTCTGTCGTTTCCTACGGGAGTCAAAAGAATACCATGCCACACCTCTATGAGGCCATCCCCGTGCTCTCGTCATGTAGAAAAGAAGATCTATGGCCGAAATGTTGACTGGAAGAGTGTCCTTGCTCCAACACTCCAAAGGTTCAACCTTCGGCCATTCAATTTCTAAATGCCTCACATTTCCATCTGGGCAGCTGATAAGGATGAGGGTGATCGTGAAAGCCTTGGCCATTAAGGCTATGTTCTTAGTGCGCTTGTCTGTCATCCTCATCACTCGCATGAGAGGAATCATCTCTTGGTTTTGGGTGCTCGGGCTCACTCCCATCTTTAATGGTGAGGAGATGGGAGCCGACGGTCAGTATTAATGGAACTGCCTAGCTCATTTCTGCATGTCCTCCTCTTTCAACGTGGCACCCCATCCGGGGGTTGGAGATCCCTGTTTGCCAGAGAATGACACCGATCTGAGATATCTGAGTCTCCAGAGATGTGTGCTTCTGAGTTGATGTGTTCTATCTCCTTTGCTACTCCTTCATTTGCCAAGCAGTCTACTACCCTGTTTGCTTCTCTTTTTACGTGAGAGGGTATAATGTTGAGGTTGGTTCTAAGGAGGCTAATGAATTCCTCTAGCTGTCTTGAGAGTCGCCAGTTGGGTGAGATTTTCAACGAGTTTTCCCAATGGAGGATTTTGGTGATTAGTTGGATGACAATTTGTGAATCCCCCTCCAGGATGAGCTTGTGACAATGTCTATCAATTGCTACTTGGAGACCTTGCAATAGGCCTCTTAGCTCTGCCACATTGTTTTTTGTTTCCCCCAAGTAGCCTGCTACCAGACAGAGGATCTCTCCATTTGAGTTTCTAAGTGTGACTCCATATCCCGTTGGTCCCGAGTTCCCTTTGGAGGCCCCATCAAAGTTGATCTTTATGAAATATGTCGGAGGAGGGGTCCAGATGGTTGGGATACTATGCTGACGTTTAGGTTCCTTTATAGTCATTTGATTAGTCAGATTAGGCTGTCAGCTTTGGAGTATGCAGTGCTCCTCTGGGTTGCAATTTAAGTCCTCTAGTTTCCAAGGTTTACTTCTAATTGTTTCCTTGACAAGTATGACAATTTTTCCCCAAGTTAAGCCTGGTGTGGAGGCTTTGGAATGAAAGATTCTTTTGTTTTGTTACTTCCATATTTTCCATAGAATGAATCCTGGGAGGAGTTTCCAAATGTAACTCGGTAGGGGATTGTTGTAGGTGATTGAGTGCCAGTATTCAATCGTATCACATATGTTGCTCCTATTTTGATTGGATCGATGCATTACTTGAGCTCCTTGCTCCCAAATCCATAGACTGAAGGGACATATGTTGAATAGATGTTCATTGGTTTCCTCTTGTTGGTGCCATAACACGCATATTGAGGGTCCAATGAAGCCTCTTCTCCTGAGGTTGTCCCAGGTTAGGACTCTATTGTGTGCAATAAGCCAGAGGAAGGTGGACACCTTGGGCCAAAGTACAGGGTTCTAAACCTTGTTCCATATGTTTTCCTTATCATGATTCTGGTAACTGCCTTGTAGGTAGTAGGCTTCCTTGACTTAGAAGTTTCCAGTAAAGGAATGCTCCCATATAAGGATATTTGGGCCTTCAATGTTGGGGATTTTCCGGTGACTTGCATAGTGTTTCCAGGCTTGCAGGTTTAAGTTCTCTGGGACTCCTAGTTCCTGATTAGAGGTTTTCCAATGACGCCATAGGAGTCTCTGATCCGCTGGTTTCCAAATATCTTTCACCCTCAGAAGTGTGTCTTGTTTTAGAGCCTATTTAAGGGGTTTTAGCTCTTCCAGGTCACTTAGAGGTTTGAGTTGTTGCCACGAGTCCTGCCAAAACATAGCGCTTTCTCCATTTTGGACCTCCCAAAAAGCATGGTTTCGTACCACGTCTTTGTTTTTCCATGTTGTGTTTCAAATATTAGATCCCTTTGTTCGGGCATTGTGTCTGATGAGTTGGTTTTCTTGTGTGAAAGGAGCGTACTTCTGCTTCCATAATCGTTCCCATAAAGTTGTTGTCGCTTTTAACCATCTCCACCACATTTTGGCTCCCATTACTTGGTTGAGTTTCCCTGGATCTCAGAGTCCCAGTCGTCCCATACCTTTTGGTGTGTAGATCTTGTCCAATCCTACTAGAGCCCACTTCTTGTTTGGTTGATGTATGTGCCAAAAGAAATTTCGCTGGAGGTTCCTTATAGCTTTGATGATCTTCTTAGGGGTTGCTAGGGTAGTGAAAAGGTATGTAGGCAGGGCTTGTTGGACCGATTTGAGCAGGACCAACCTGGATGCGATGTTGAGCAGTCTGAAGGTCCAATTGTTCATCTTATTGGAGATCGAAAGAGGAAGGTTGTACCAAGAAATGGATCTTGTTGTTACGCCCGTTAGAGGAATTCCTAAGTAGTTGGACGGAAGGGAGCTCTTGGGTATTCCCAGGAGTCTGGATATATGAAATTGGACCGCTTCTTTAGTGTTAAAGAAGTAGAGTTTGGATTTGTCTAGGTTAAGAGTCATGCTTGACGCCTCTTTGAAATCAGAGAGGATGGAGTTAAGCTTGTTTTCTTCTCTTGTGGTTGGGGATTTCATGAGTAGGGTGTCATCAAAAAATTGACTATGTGAGGGTGTCGGTTGGATATTGTGCAGAGATAAGCCTTTGAGAGATCCTTCTAGGACTATTGAATTGATGTAGCGTCCTAGGCCCACCACCATTGGCACAAACAAAAAAGGCGATAGGGGGTCACCTTGTCTAATACCTATGGATGGTGAGAAAGGTCGGGACGAGACCCCATTGACTAGGATGGAGAAGAAGGCTAAGGAGGTAAGGTTTGAGATCCAATTTACCCAATGCTGATCAAATCTGAAAGAATCTAAAATGGCCCAAAGGTACTGCTAGCTGACTCTATCAAAAGCTTGTGAAAGATTAAGTTTGATTAGCATACTTGGAGTTTTTGTCGACTTGAGAGAGTGGATGACCTCGTGAGATAAAATAACGTTGTCCATGATTTGTCTACCCTCTACATACCTTGCTTGTTCCTTGGAAATGACAAAGGCCAGAATTGGCTTAAGGCGGTTCGCAACCACCTTTGTTATGATTTTCTAAATTACATTGCATAGAGCGATAGGTCTGAACTGTTTGGGATTTGTGACTCGTTCCTCTTTCAGTATTAGGGTGAGAAAGGTTTCACTGAGGGCTGGGAGGACTTGTCCTGAGGTTCGCGATTCCTCTACTACCTCCCACACCTCTTCCTTGATTAGGTCCCAACAATGATGGAAGAAGTCAGTGGTAAATCCATCTGGGCCTGGGACTTTCCCAGAGGGCATAGATTTTAGTGCTTGGTCCACTTCCTCTTGGGCGATAGGTCGCATTAGGGCCGCGTTCTTTTCAAGAGTCACCATAGAGGGTATGTGACGGGTTACTCATATGATGGTTGTGGTTCTATCCACCCTGGTTTCCGTTAGGAGGTTGCGGTAGTAGTTGTTAAGCTCTACTTCTATTTGGGTATGTTCTCTGATTGGATTACCCTGGCCATCCTCCAAATGAGTAATTTTGTTAATTTGTCGGTGATGCACCATTTCTCTGTGGAAGGATTTTGTGTTATTTTCCCCCTCTTTGAGCCATTGTACCCTGGACTTATGTCTCCATAAAATTTCCTCTTGCTTTCTCCTCTCTTCTAATTATGCTTGGACCTCCTCCTCCTCTTTCATTAGTTCAACAGTTCGAGTTCTTGAAATGAAATTTTTTTGTATCTCCATTAGTTTGTTCTCTATGTCTTGCATGCTTTGAAATATATTTCCAAAGGTGTTCTTGTTCCAGTGGTTCAACAATTGCTTGAAGTTTCTAGGGCGTTGCTGGAATTTGTACATGCTTGTACCATGATCTATTTCTGCCTGAGCCCACCAGGATTTTGCAAGCTGATGAAAGTCCGGGTGTGAGAACCAGAATTTCTCAAACCGAAAGGGTTTGTACTTGGGTGTTGCTCCTGTTTCTAGGTTAAAGGCAATTGACCAATGGTCTCACTCGACTTTTGGGAGAATGAGACTTTCCATACAAGGGGCTTCTTCAAATAGTTCTTCAGCTACCAGGAAGCGGTCCAGACGACAAACAACATGTTGGTTTCCTGATCTATGGTTGGACCACGTGAAGGTGCCATTGCTATTTTCAATGTCTACTAGCTTTAGTTGGTCAATGAGGGTTTTGAATTTATCGTTGTCTTTCTCAAGCCATTTGCTCCCACCTATTTTTTCTTCCAGTGACAAGATCATATTGAAATCGCCTCCTAAGATCCAGTTAGGTGTGGTCAACAATGTTTTGATGAGAATTAGCCACTCCGGAAGTTTGTCTTTTCCCTGTTGGCTTTGGGGTCCATAGACGTTTATGATAGTCCCCTCCTGATTCAAACCTATGACCTGGAAGTGGGTTGTTATTGTGCCTACTGTAGAAAAAGATCCACTCAGAGTAATGTCGCACAGGTTCCATAGTATGGCCAGACCCCATGAGGCTCCTGTAGAGTCTGTTAGAACAAAATCACACCCTCTCCATATGCACTTGAATATGGTTTCAGCCTCTGCCCCAACACATTTCGTTTCTTGTAACATTAGAATATCTGGCTTTTCTGCTTTGATGCAGTCTCAGTGGATATTTTTCTTAGATCAACCATTGAGTCCTCTAATGTTCTAGGTGATGATCTTCATCATAATGAGGGTGGTGTAGGGTGGAGGTATCCCTCCGAGAGATTTTGAATCTGCCCTGAGTTGATCATAATATTGCCCGCCTCCTTGATGAGTTGATGCACTGGTTCTCAGCCCCTTCTTTTGTTCTCTCGTTGTATCCTTTTTGAGCCTGAACCTGGGTCTATGGCTATACCGAGGTGTGTTGTGTATCCTGCAGATGAGTCAAGAAAAACATTATGTACCTTTCGAAGTTTCTCTTCAGGAAGGGCTTGCATATCCTTTTGATTGAGAGCTTCCTCAAGTTTTTCTAGGTCAATGGATGTTAGATCTCAATTGTCTAGCTACATTAAGATCTCTCCATCTATGTTTCCCCTCTCTTCAGGGTATATTTCACGGTTCGGGC
The DNA here is from genome assembly GCA_010110895.2 of Picea sitchensis. NCBI lineage: Eukaryota > Viridiplantae > Streptophyta > Pinopsida > Pinales > Pinaceae > Picea > Picea sitchensis. The sequence continues at coordinate 89,866 of SNQJ01S0027234.1, read as the reverse complement.
CAGAGGAGGAAGGAGTTTGGTTCTTTCCTTTGCCCTGTTGCGACTCTTTGTGCGGATATTGGATTTCTTCATCTTCGAGTAGCTGATTCAGAATCTCATAGCAGTTTTTGGTCGAGATCTTAGGTTTGGGGTCTGGGATCTTCTTTCTTGGAGGGTTTTTCTTCCTGTTTGTGATGGTGGTGAAGCAGTCTTTCTGTGTGGTATCACTTACTTTGGTAGCTTTCTTGTTCAGAGGGAAGTCTCTGAAGAGGTGGCCATGTTCATGGAATTTCCTACAGCGGAAAGGGATATGTTCGTAGTCTAGTGTTTGTTGTCAGTCTTCATCCTGATATTTCAGAGTTACCGCTCCTGGTAGAGCCTTAGAGATATTCATATAAACACATATTCGGGCGTATGAAGTGTATTTCCTTTTCTTTGCGGATTCTGATGTTTTGACGTAGTGACCCACTGTATTTCCTATTCCCATAAGAATCTCCTCCAACCAGAACTCTTGTGGCAACAAGTATAGGCGGATCCAGACTGGATCCATTGTGAAGTCCTCCTTGTCTGGGTTGAATCGTTCCATCCAGAATCGTAGGAAAACCCTGCCGAGTTGTAGAAATATGGCCCATTCTCAAATATTCGGTCTCTGTCTTCTGGATTGTACATAATGATTGTGAAAAAACCTTTTGAGCTGAGTTGAACCTTATAGTCATCTTTGGTGTTCCACTAGTGTTGTACCCATCTGTTTAGGTCACGTTCGGATGACCACGATCCTAGGAACTTGCCAATGAGGGCATGCTCTCTCATGAACTACGTGTGTTCACCCACTCTTGTTGAACTTATGAGGTATCTCGACAGTTTGTCCGTTTGTGGGATGCATTTTCCAGGCTTCGACCCGCGAGGTGCTTTTTGATGGGACGTGCTAGCTTCCACATCCATTTCCTTCTCGAGTCCTTGTTCTCTGGAAAGAATTTGATCACGTAGCTGCAGTAGCGGCTCGAATGATGGGCGTTTTTCTCTTGTGCCCGATCGATCATTGGCCATAACATTACTATACGAGGGGGGTTTCCCCCCCTCTTATGGATTCATTCTGACAGATTAGGCCCGGAGATAGTCTATGCCCGATCTAGCAGGTGGTTTGTTGCGCAATGGCTCGATTCAATCATGGAGTGAGCCGTGCTGAGACTGAAACTAGGGTTTCTACAACCGACATGAGCCCATTTTATAACATACTTATAAACCTATATATATATATAGGTTTACAAGTATTAAACCTAAGATTAATTAATACTGGATTAAGGGATTAAGGTTTTAAGATTAAAAATTATTTCGATTATGCTTATAAAATATAGATATATAATATTAAAAAATAATAGTCTTTCAACTAAATTTTGTAAATTAATATTTATAATTATATATATTTTATTTAAATTGTTCATAAAGAATAACATATTTATTAAGATTTACGATTTAAATATAGATGGTGTTTCTCAATATCAATTTCAAAAAATTTCACAAATCATTTTCACAACAATTTCAAATTACCATTAAATTCAAATCCAATAAACAATAAATCTACACAATAAAAGAACTTAGGGAAAATTAATGAAATTTTAATTTAAAAAAAAAAGATTTTAGAGATATTTTTAATTATAAATATTATAGTTTTAGTTTTTTTAAATGCAATCAAATATTATAATTATGTTTATCTAAATTAAATATTTTCTTTGAAAGTATATAATTGTAATATGGTGCATTTAATTTTAATGGTTCAAGAAATTAGGCATTATTTTTTTCATGTTGTTTCTTGTTTACCTTTCATCTTTTAGGTGAGAATGAAATTATTAATAGTCCACAATTATTATNCGATTATGTTTATAAAATATAAATATATAATATTCAAAAATAAAAGTCTTTCAACTAAATTTTGTAAATTAATATTTATAATTATATATTTTTTATTTAAATTGTTGATAAAGAATAACATATTTACTAAGATTTAAGATTTAAATATAGATGGTGTTTCTCAATATCAATTTCAAGAAATTTCACAAATCATTTTCACAACAATTTCAAATTACCATTAAATTCAAACCCAATAAACAATAAATCTACACAATAAAAGAACTTAGGGAAAGTTAATGAAATTTTAATTTAAAAAAAATAGATTTTAGAGATAGTTTTAATTATAAATATTATAGTTTTAGTTTTTTTTAAATGCAATCAAATATTATAATTATGTTTATCTAAATTAAATAGTTTCTTTGAAAGTATATAATTGTAATATGGTGCATTTAATTTTAATGGTTCAAGAAATTAGGCATTATTTTTTTCATGTTGTTTCTTGTTTACCTTTCATCTTTTAGGTGAGAATGAAATTATTAATAGTCCACAATTATTATTATAATTGTAATATGTTGCATTTAATTTTAATGGTTCAAGAAATTAGGCATTATTTTTTTCATGTTGTTTCTTGTTTATTTTTCATCTTTTAGGTTAGAATGAAATTATTACACTACTTATGCTTGACTCCTCTGCTGGCTGGACTGGTTTCCCCTCTGTTGGGGCAGTCCAATAATTATAGTATAGCTATTTCTGTATTTTGAAACTCCATTTTGGTTCTGGAAGGATTTTAATATATAATACTTCTTACTTAAAAAAAAAAACATATTTACTAAGATTTAATATTTAAATATAGATGATATTTCTCAAATCAATTTCAAAAAATTTTACAAATCATTTTCACAACAATTTCAAATTACCATTAAATTCAAACCCAATAAACAATAAATCTACACAATAAAAAAAACTTAGGGAAAAATAATGAAATTTTAATTTAAAAAAATAGATTTTAGAAATATTTTTAATTATAAATATTATAGTTTTAGATTTTTTAAATACAATCAAATATTACAATTATTTTTATCTAAATTAAATAGTTTCTTTGAAAGTATATAATTGTAATATGTTGCATTTAATTTTAATGATTCAAAAAATTAGGCATTATTTTTATCATGTTGTTTCTTGTTTACCTTTCATCTTTTAGGTGAGAATGAAATTATTAATAGTCCACAATTGTTATTAACTCGCATATAATGAATAAGTCACAAGTGAGATATGAAGTAGGATGGGAAACTTTTCTTACTACCACTTGAATTAGATAGAATTGGGAGGATCTTTCCATTATGAAGTTTTTTTTATTCTTTGAGGGTAAAAGATTCTTTTATACTTAAATTTTATTATAGAGATTATTTTAGTTTATTTTTATTTTAACAATTATTTATATAATATTGTTTTTTTTTAAATTTGGTGGGTTAATTTTAATGGATAAGTAATATAAAAAGTGTTAGTCATATTGTTGAAATTGTTAAACCTCACTTAATGTTATCACCCATTTAGACTCAGTAACTAAGTAGACAATTAAATCAATCATAAAAAAAAACACAATCTCTTATTAACTAAATAATTAATTAATTGCAAGGTGAATATGTTTTCTTACCCTTTAAAAAATAATCATGAAGCCTCTTTTTCTTTTAACTTCATGCCACCACGGGAAGCAAGATCCACATTAACTACCTGTAACTCAAAATGCCAAATTTGTTTGAAGATGTGACCAATTTCTTATTAAAATCGAAGATTTCAGTTAAAAAATAATACTGACAAATTCCTTATCCGAAACCGTGCAAATTTACAAAGTTGATACTCAAACTTATCACTTCAATGTTTGTCAGAAAACATCTGGAACGTGCATCGTGTTTAAGACTTAATTTCTCACTGCCTCAACGGTAGACAAAAACAGACCGTAATTACGATCAGCGTCAAAAACCACGACAAAGCGCGTGTGCACACACGACAACTTACAAGAGACGACGGGCCGACACGAGCCATAACGTTAGGGTTCACGCTATAAAAAAATCTTTTACCCTCAAAGAATAAAAAAAACTTCATAATGGAAAGATCCTCCCAATTCTATCTAATTCAAGTGGTAGTAAAAAAAGTCTCCCATCCTACTTCATATCCCACTTGTGACTTATTCATTATATGTGAGTTAATAATAATTGTGGACTATTAATAATTTCATTCTCACCTAAAAGATGAAAGGTAAACAAGAAACAATATGAAAAAAATAATGCCTAATTTCTTAATTTCTTGAACCATTAAAATTAAATGCACCATATTACAATTATATATTTGGAAAGAAACTATTTAATTTAGATAAAAATAATTATAATATTTGATTGCATTTAAAAAAAACTAAAACTATAATATTTATAATTAAAAATATCTCTAAAATCTATTTTTTTAAAATTAAAATTTCATTAACTTTCCCTAAGTTTTTTTTATTGTGTAGATTTATTGTTTATTGGGTTTGAATTTAATGGTAATTTGAAACTGTTGTGAACTTGATTTGTGAAATTTTTTGAAATTGATATTGAAAAACATCATCTATATTTAAATCTTAAATTTTAGTAAATATGTTATTCTTTATCAATAATTTAAATAAAATATATATAATTATAAATATTAATTTACAAAATTTAGTTGAAAGACTATTATTTTTTAATATTACATATTTATATTTTATAAACATAATGGAAGTAATTATAATTGAAGTTCTCTACAATCCAGTATAGGGGAGTTGTCAAGTGGATGATGTTAGATTTCAAATATTTCTAAAATTTAAAGTTGAATTAATTAAAAGAGTCACACACTATCATATATATCATTTTTATTATTACTTTTACTTTAGCATTTACTATTGCTATAACTATTTATATTTATTATCACTATTACTTTAGTATGTTTACTATTGCTTTAGTATTAACAATTTACTATATATAGCTATGAAAAATGATTCAAAATATTAATTAATTGAATAAATAATACAAGTAAATTAACACAATGATAAATGAATTGGATAAATTAGTTGCATTGATTTAATTGAAAAAACTATACATTGATTTAAGTGATGATAAAACAAAAAATGATTTATCACAATCAAGTAGTTGTATTCATTTTAACAATGATATAACATAAAACAATAGGGTGCATTGAGTTCCATGATTATACTAAGAAAAAACATTTAGTGCATTAATTAATTGAAGAAATGATACGAAGGAAATTAATCATCCATATTGATAATACTATGAAAAATGAAACTAAAAACTATGTGATGAGTTGCATCCATATTCTAGGGTGCATTCATTTGAGTGATAATACAATGAAAAATGATTCATTACATTAATTAATTGAAAAAATGATACCAATCAAATTAATCCTCTATATTGATTTCAGCTATAAGATACAACAAATCATCAAGTGAAATGAATTCAACAATAACTTAGTATTTGCACATTATATGTGATTTATTTATTAGTATTTTTACATTAAAACAATTATATATCAAGATATATAAAGTGTAAGAAACTAGAAAACCGTGCTAAACAAATAACATTAAATATTAAGTGATCTATACTAATTGTGCTCTCTCAGATATTCTTGGAGAAAGTTTTAAGGGAACTATATTAGTGGTGCTCAATGAATTAGAGCAATTTGTTGCATTAATTTAAGTGATGATACAGTAAAAAATGATTTAGCATAATCAAGTAGTTCTATTCATTTTAGCAATGATATAACATAAAACAATAAGGTGCGTTGATTTCATTGATAATGATTTAATATAAAACAATATTGTGCATAGATTTTAGTGATAATACTAGGCAAATGACTCAGATACGGAGAAAATTAATCCTCTATATTGATTTCAACGCTAAGATGCAAAAAATCATCAAGCAAAATGAATAAATAGCATGAAAATAAATTTCAATACAAATATTATAAGTTGAAAGTGCTTCCCTAAATATGGCCCTCTTATAACAATTTATTGATCTATCTTTCAATTTCTATAATTTCATTTGGGTTGAGTTGATAAGTTTTGGACTTTGTGAAGGACCATTCATAAATTCAATGGAGCGTTAAATTAGTCGTCGTGGAGGTAATTCTTTTGTATTTTCAAATACCTTTTCAGATGATTGAAGCAATATGGTGCATTGATTCTAATGATAGTGATATAACATAAAACAATAGAGTGCATTGATTTCAGTGATAATGATATAACATAAAACAATAGGGTGCATTGATTTCAGTGATAACACTAAGTGATGTACGAGCATCGTAAGAAAGCGCAGAAGCAGAGGACAACTAGAAATGCACCAATGCACATTTTGAGAACGTTTTGAATTTGAATGATAAAACATAAATTTAATAGATAGGAGAATGTATCTTCATTTATGTTTTGAAGATTATAAACAGATCTTCAACGTTGCTCTCATTTGTCGGTTATGGAAGCATTTAATTGTAATAAATGTAAATTATATAGCTTTTATTTTCTGATATGATAGCTTAGAGTAGTAGGAGGGAAAAATCGAAAAAGACACCCTCATATGTATGCTATGGGATTATTATTATCATTCTCATCGTAAGCTGCAGAGCAAGAGAGTAGAGGAACACAGACTGTAAGATTGTATAAGAAGATATCCTTTCCTATAGAACCCATGTACGGAAGCATTTGGATTCATATAAAGAATCGTGGTCCAAATTCATGCTATTGTGATAAATATTGTTTGCATCTATTGAATGGTATGTTCACAATTTGCTTACATTCTTTGTTATGCATTTTTTTCCAATGCTATGTGTGTGTATGCTTGCGAATTTCATGGTGAATAGATGAAGTCTGTGAGAGGAGAATTTTATGTTTCAATTGTTTCTCTTCCTGAGAATTCCTGCAAGGAGTGCAGTGAAAGGTCCGCATAGAGTGTGTGACAGAGTTTTGAGTTTTATCTCAGAAAGCTCAGGAGGGGTAACATTGGATTATATTAGTAGAGGTGTGGTTGAGGCACAGAGTCGTGCAAGGAGTGCGCAAGCAAGGGAAGAATTGAAATTATTCAATCCCACAGAGTAGTTGGAGAATCTTTGTTGTGAGGAGCACACAGAGTTAACATCATGGATAACTAGAGGTTATCGCAGAGCCGTGCTAAGTGTGCATGTAGGGATTCTTTGAATCTGGAAGCCATCAAAGAAATCTAAGATTAGGAGGGTTAGAACCTTCGAATGGCTCGAAGGGAGGCAGAGATTAGAGTCACGCGAAACTCTAAGTTCAGATGGGTTGATGTCTGGAAGAATTACCAAAGGTTCATCGAAGCTTTAGTGAATGGTGGAGAACTTCCAAGTGAGAGTGTCGAAAACATGAGAGTTGTCCAATCATGATAAGATGTGAGGAGGTTCAACGAAGGTTCATTCGGTCTGTAATACTCACAGGATATATGAATTGTTGATCCAGTGGGACTAGGACCACCCATTGAGTTTTGGGAGTTTGGGATTCATTGTATTAGGGAACAAGGTCGAGCCTTATATTTCAAAACCCCGATACGTGAAATCGGGTTAGATTTGAGACATTGATTAACTTTATCTATGAATCGTTGATCATGGAACATATGGTTTGGGAAATTTGGCACTGGAAGAAAGGTGCATACATTGTTTTTGAATCCCCAAAAAGGAGAACGCCGACAAGTAGCCAGGGCCATCGGTTTGTGGCCTATTTGGACCGTTGGATCTGGGTCATCGGCTAATAGGGTTTTGGGATTTCAAATGTGGAGGTGTTGAGTCGCTTCACCTCAACATCCTCGAAACTGAAATGTGCGAAGTGTCGATAGAATTGGGCCCATGGTCATATCGTGCAGTTGTATTGGGAGAGGACCCATGCCTAACACCTCTTTGTGTAGGCATGGTTCTGTTGAAGGCCCATGGGTTATTTGTTGCAAGAGTTCTAGTAGGGACCTGGGGGCCACTTCGACTGAAGGAGAATAGGAGATCCATGATCAGGAGGTTAGATGGACCCCTTGAGGTAGGGGGCCTACGTCAGCTGGTATCCGAGCCTACAAATTTTTTTGTTTTCTAGAGAGACAAGACAGAAGGTAAGTTGTAATTTGAATTCTACAAGGAACAGATTTGAACAATGTTGCCTAGAAGACGTCATGATATACCAATGCCCGATCCATTCATGGAAAGGGAGATGAGAGAACTTTGTGCTCGATTGGATGCTATGGAGACAACACAAATGCAGACAATCGAAGTTGGAGATGTCAGTGAGGTTGAAAGAGAGAATGAGGAAGGAAAATTATGGAGAAGAAGTTGTAGTTGAAGACGCTGCTGAAGAACGTCTATTCAGAGTTGTTGCGAGAATAGGTGCCAGGGCAAAGATGGACATTCCAATGTATGAAGACAACTTAGACGTTTAAGAGCTTCTAGATTGGTTTAGATCCCTAGATAAATAATTTGACTATGAGGATGTTGAGGAAGATAAGAAACTGAAACATGTTGTCACTAGACTTAAAGGGCATGCAACATTATGGTGGGATGAACTGCAGGCTGACAGGCGTTGCAAAGGCAAGCAAAAAATCAAAATCTAGGATAGAATGGTTGCAAAGATGAAAGCCAAATTTATACCCAGAGATTACCAAATCAATCTGTTTCGAAGAATGAAAAATTTGAGACAGAAGGGGATGACAGTTAAGGAATACACTGAGGAGTTCTATAGGATAAACATTAGAGTAGGTCATCGATAAAGTGATGATGAGAAGGTCACCAGATACATGAATGGTCTGAGATATGACATTCAAGACGAGATGAGTATGGTGATGATTATAAATGTGTAATATGCTTATCATATTGCTCTAAAGGCTGAAGATAAGTTGACCGAAAAGTAAGGAAAAAGATGCAGAGGTAGAAGCCAGAACAGAGGAAAAGCAATTTCCCAGGACAGACTACAAAAGCCTATGGATGAAGAAAAGAAACCTCACACTCATCTTGAAAGAGGAGGAAGTTCACAGGGAAGACAGTATGCCGACAGGAAAAAATTTCCTCGAGTAAGAGGAAGAGGAAGAGGCAGGGGAGGTGAGATAAAATGTTTTGTCTGTGGAAAAATCGGACACAAGTATTTTGAATGTCCCAATAGAAAAAGAGTTGAAGGAGAAGCTCACATTTCATAAGAACAAGGGAGAAATGTTGAGGTAGAAGATGCAGAAGGTGGAAGGTCACTAATGATGAGGAAAATTCTCTTAAAGACAGAGAAAGAGATAGAAAATCCAGTCTAGAGGAACAATTTATTTAGGACTTCTTGCAAGACCAAGGACAGGGTATGCAAGGTAATAGTGGACAGTGGAAGCATGGATAATTTAGTATCCACAAAAATGGTGGAGAAGTTGGAGTTGGAGACTGTTGCACATCCGAGCCCATACAAAGTCTCGTGGTTACAAAAGGGACATCAGGTAATTGTCACTAAACAATGTTTAGTTGAATTTAAGATAAGGGGATATAAGGATGAAATTTTATGTGATGTTATTCCCATGGATGTCTGCCATATTTTGTTCAGGAGACCGTGGCAATATGATAGGAATTTTATTCATGATGGGAGGAAGAACACTTACACCTTGGAGAAGAATGGTAGGACGCATATGTTGATTTAATGAAAAAAAAATGCAAAAATGCAAAAAAAATGCAAAAATGCAAAAAAAAATGCAAAAATGCAAAAAACATAAATGCAAAAATGAATAGAACTACTTGATTTAATGAAAAAAAAATGCATTGATTTAAGTGATGATACTTTAAAAAATGATTTAGCATAATCAAGTAGTTCTATTCATTTTAGCAATGATATAACATAAAACAATAAGGTGCGTTGATTTCATTGCTAACGATTTAATATAAAACAATAATGCGCATAGATTTTAGTGATAATACTAGGAAAATGACTCGGATACGAAGAAAATTAATCCTCTATATTGATTTCAACGCTAAGATGCAAAAAATCATCAAGCAAAATGAATAAATAGCATGAAAACAAATTTCAAAACAAATATTATAAGTTGAAAGTGCTTCCCTAAATATGGCCCTCTTCTAACAATTTATTGATCTATCTTTCAATTTCTATACTTTCATTTGGGTTGAGTCGATAAGTTTTGGACTTTCTGAAGGAGCATTCATAAATTCAATGGAGTGTTAAATTAGTCATCGTGGAGGTAATTCTTTTGTATTTTCAAATACCTTTTCAGATGATTGAAGCAATAGGGTGCATTGATTCTAATGATAGTGATATAACATAAAACAATAGGGTGCATTGATTTCAATGGTAATGATATAACATAAAACAATTGGGTGCATTGATTTCAGTGATAACACTATGTGATGGAGGAGCATCGTAAGTAAGCACAGAAGCGGAGGACAACTAGAAATGCACCAGCGCACATTTTGAGAATGTTTTGAATTTGAATGATAAAACATAAATGTAATAGATAGGAGAATGTATCTGCATTTATGTTTTGAAGATTGTAAACAGATCTTCAACATTGCTCTCATTTGTCGGTTATGGAGGCATTTAACTGTAATAAATGTAAAGTAGATAGCTTTTATTTTCCGATTTCATAGCTTAGAGTAGTAGGAGGGAAAAATCGAAAAAGACACCCTCATATGTATGGTATGGGATTATTATTATCATTCTCATCGTAAGCTGCAGAGCAAGAGAGTAGATGAACAAAGACTGTAAGATTGTATAAGCAGATATCCTTTCCTATAGAGCCCATGTCTAGAAGAATTTGGATTCATATAAAGAAGCTTGGTCCAAATTCATGTTGTTGTGATAAATACTATTTGCATCTATTGAATGGTATGTTCACAATTTGCTTACATTCTTCGTTATGCATTTTTTTCCAATGTTATGTGTGTGTATGCTTGTGAATTTCATGGTCAATAGATGAAGTCTGTGAGAGGAGAAATTTATGTTTCAATAGTTTCTCTTCCTGAGAATTCCTGCAAGGAGTGCAGCGAAAGGTCTGCATAGAGTGTGTGACAGAGTTTTGAGCTTTATCTTAGAAACCTCAGGAGGGGTAACGTTGGCTTATATCAGTAGAGGTGTGGTTGAGGCACAGAGTTGTGCAAGGAGTGTGCAAGCAAGGGAGGAATTGAAATTATTCAATCCCACAGAGTAGTTGGAGAATCTCTATTGCGAGGAGCACATAGAGTTAACATCATGGATAACTGGAGGTTATCACAGAGTCGTGCTAAGTGTGCATGTAGGGATTCTTTGAATCTAGAATCCATCAAAGAAATCTAAGCTCACGAGGGTTAGAACCTTTGAATAGCTCGAAGGGAGGTGGAGATTAGAGTCGCGCAAAATTCTAAGTTCATATGGGTTGATGTCTGGAAGAATTAACAAAGGTTCATCGAAGCTCGAGTGAATGGTGGAGAACTTCCAAGGGAGAGTGTCGAAAACACGAGAGTCGTCCAATCGTGATAACATTCGAGGAGGTTCAACGAAGGGTCATTCGGTGTGTAATACTCACAGGAGATCTGAACCGTTGATCCAGTGGGATCAAGAGCACCCATTGAGTTTGGGGAGTTTGGGATTCATTGTATTAGGGAACAAGGTCGAGCCTTGTCTTTCAAAGCCCCGATACACGAAATCGGGTTAGATCTGAGCCATTGATTAACTTTCTCTATGAATCGTTGATCAAGGAATGTATGGTTTGGGAAATTTGGCACCAAAAGAAGGGACATACATCCTTTTTGAATCCCCGAAAAGGAGAATGTAGATAAGCAGCGAGGGCCATCGGTTTGTGGCATATTTGGACCGTTGGATCTGGGTCATCAACTAATAGGGTTTTGGGATTTCAAAGGTGGAGGTGTTGAGTCGCTTCACCTCAACATCCTCGAAACTGCAAACTGCAAAGTGCCAATAGAGTTGGGCCTGTGGTCATATCGCGCAGTTGTATTGGGAGAGGACCCATGCCTAGCACCTCTTTGTGTAGGCGGGGTTCTGTTGAAGCCCCTTGGGTTATTTGTTGCAAGAGTTCTAGTAGAGACCTGGGGGCCACTTTGGTACAAGGAGAATAGGAGATCCGTGATCAGGAGGTCAGATGGACCCCTTTGGGTAGGGGGCCTACGTCAGGTGGTTTACGAGCCTACATTTTTTTTTGTTTTCTATAGAGACAAGACATAAGGTAAGTTGTAATTTGAATTCTGCAAGGAACAGATTTGAACAATGTCGCCTAGAAGACGTCATGATATACCAATGCCCGATCCAGTCGTGGAAAGGGAGATGAGAGAACTCTGTGCTCGATTGGATGTTATGGAGACAACACAAATGCAGACAACCAAAGTTGGAGATGTCAGCGAGGTTGAAAGAGAGAATGACGAAGGAAATGGAGAAGAATTTGTAGTTGAAGATACTGCAGAAGAAGGTTTATTCAGAGTTGTTGCGAGAATAGGTTTCAGGGAAAAGATGGACATTTCGATGTATGAAAACAACTTAGACGTTGAAGAGCTTCTAGATTGGTTTAGATCCCTAGATAAATACTTTAACTATGAGGATGTCGAGGAAGATAAGAAAGTGAAACATGTTGTCACTAGACTTAAAGGGCATGCAACACTGTGGTGGGATGAACTGCAGGATGACAGGCGTTGCAAAGGCAAGAAAAAAATCAAAATCTAGGATAGAATGGTTGCAAAGATGAAAGCCAAATTTATACCCAGAGATTACCAAATCAATTTGTTACCAAGAATGAAAAATTTGAGACAGAAGGGGATGACAATTATGGAATACACTGAGGATTTCTACAAGATAAACATTAGAGCAGGTCATCGAGAAAGTGATGATGAGAAGGTCGCCAGATACATGAATGGTATGAGATATGACATTCAAGATATTTCTCTAAAGGCTGAAGAAAAGCTGACATTCACAATTTGCTTACATTCTTCGTTATGCATTTTTTTGCAATGCTATGTGTGTGTATGCTTGCGAATTTCATGGTGAATAGATGAAGTATGTGAGAGGAGAAGTTTATGTTTCAATTGCTTCTCTTCCTAATAATTCCTGCAAGGAGTGCAGTGAAAGGTTCACATAGAGTGTGTGACAGAGTTTTGAGTTTTATCTCAGAAATCTCAGGAGGGGTAACGTTGGCTTATATCAGTAGAGGTGTGGCTGAGGCATAGAGCCATGCAAGGAGTGCGCAAGAAAGGGAGGAATTGAAATTATTCAATCCCAAAGAGTAGTTGGAGAATCTCTGTTGCGAGGAGCACATAGAGTTAACATCATGGATAACTAGAGGTTATCATAGAGCCGTGCTATGTGTGCATGGAGGGATTCTTTGAATATGGAATCCATCAAAGAAATCTAATCTCAGGAGGGTTAGAACCTTAGAATAGCTCGAAGGGAGGTGGAGATTAGAGTCGCATGAAACTCTAAGTTTATTGGGTTGATGTCTGGAAGAATTACCAAAGGTTCATCGAAGATCGAGTGAATGGTGGAGAACTTCAAGGGGAGAGTGCCAAAAACATGAGAGTCGTCCAATCATGATAAGATGCGAGGAAGTTCAACAAAAGTTCATCTGGTGTGTAATACTCACAGGAGATATGAACCATTGATCTAGTGGGATCAGGACCACCCATTGAGTTTTGGGATTTTGGGATTCATTGTATTAGGGAACAAGGTCGGGCCTTGTCTTTCAAAACATCGATACGCGAAATCGGGTTAGATCTGAGCCATTGATTAACTTTCTCTATGAATCGTTGATCATGGAATGTATGGTTTGGGAAATTTGGCACCGGAAGGAAGGCACATACATCGTTTTTTAATCCCTTAAAAGGAGAACGCCGACAAGCAACCAGGGCCATCGGTTTGTGGCATATTTGGACCGTTGGATCTGGGTCATCGGCTAATAGGGTTTTGGGATTTCAAAGGTGGAGGTGCTGAGTCGCTTCACCTCAAAATCCTCGAAACTATAAAGTGCGAAGTGTCGATAGAGTTGGGCCCATGGTCATATCGCGCGGTTGTATTGGGAGAGGACCCATGCCTAGAACCCCTTCGTGCAGGCGGGGTTCTGTTGAAGGCCCGTGGGTTATTTGTTACAAGAGTTCTAGTAGGGACCTGGGGGCCACTTCGGCTCAAGGAGAATAGGAGATCTGTGATCAGGAGGACAGATGGACCCCTTGGGGTAGGGGGCCTATGTCAGGTGGTATCCGAGCCTACAAGTTTTTTTTTTTTCTATAGAGACAAGACAGAAGGTAAGTTGTAATTTGAATTCTGCAAGGAACAAATTTGAACAATGTCGCCCAGAAGACGTCATGATATACCAATGCCCGATCTAGTCATGGAAAGGGAGATGAGAGAACTCTGTGCTGGATTGGATGCTATGGAGACAACACAAATCCAGACAATTGAAGTTGGAGATGTCAGTGAGGTTGAAAGAGAGAATGAGGAAGGAAATGGAGAAGAAGTTGTAGTTGAAGACGTTGCAGAAGAACATTTATTTAGAGTTGTTGCGAGAATAGGTGTCAGGGCAAAGATGGACATTCTGATGTATGAATACAACTTAGACGTTGAAGAGATTCTAGATTGGTTTAGATCCCTAGATAAATACTTTGACTATGAGGATGTCGAGGAAGATAAGAAAGTGAAACATGTTGTCACTAGACTTAAAGGGCATGCAACACTGTGGTGGGATGAACTGCAGGCTGATAGGCGTTGCAAAGGCAAGCAAAAAATCAAAATCTAGGATAGAATGGTTGCAAAGATGAAAGCCAAATTTATCCCGAGAGATTACCAAATCAATTTGTTTCCAAGAATGAAAAATTTGAGATAGAAGGGGATGAAAATTAAGGAATACACTGAGGAGTTCTACAGGATAAACATTAGAGCAGGTCATCGAGAAAGTGATGATGAGAAGGTCACCAGATACATGAATGGTCTGAGATATGACATTCAAGACTAGATGAGTATGGTGATGATTAGAAATGTGGAATATGCTTATCATATTTCTGTAAAGGCTGAAGAAAAGTTGACCCAAAAGAAAGGAAAAAGAGGGAGAGGTAGAAGCCAGAACAGAGGAAAAGAAATTTCCTAGGACAAAGTACAAAAGCCTATGGATGAAGAAAAGAAACCTCACACTCATCCTGAAATATGAGGAACTTCACAGGGAAGACAATATACCAACAGGAAAAGTTTTCCTCGAGCAAGAGGAAGAGGAAGAGGCAGGGGAGGTGAGATAAAATGTTTTGTCTGTGGAAAAATCGGACATAAGTATTTTGAATGTCCCGATAGAAAAAGAGTTGGAGGAGAAGCTCACATTTCATAAGAACAAGGGAGAAATGTTGAGGTAGAAGATGCAGAAGGTGGAAGGTCACTAATGATGAGGAAAATTCTCTTAAAGCCAAAGAAAGAGATAGAAAATCCATTCCAGAGGAAAAATTTATTTAGGACTACTTGCAAGACCAAGGATGGGGTATGTAAGGTAATAGTGGACAGTGGAAGCACAGATAATTTAGTATACAAAGAAATGGTTGAAAAGTTTGAATTGGAGATTGTTGCACATCTGAGCCCATACAAAGTCTCGTGGTTACAAAAGGGACATCGGGTAAATGTCACTAAACAATGTTTAGTTGAATTTAAGATAAGGGGATATAAGGATGAAATTTTATTTGATGTTAATCCCATGGATGTCTGCCATATTTTGTTGAGGAGACCGTAGCAATATGACAAGAATGTTATTCATGATGGGAGGAAGAACACTTACACCTTGGAGAAGAATGGTAGGATGCATATGTTGTTGCCAATTAAAGACAAGGAGGTAAAAATAGAGATGAGCAATACTATACTTCTCATGAGTGGGAAGGAACTTCTTGATGAAGTCAAGAAAGATGAATAAATTCAGTTCCTTGTCATTAGAAAAGCTAGAGTCATCTTGACCAGTACCAAGATAGTTGACCTACCTGAGGAAATTCAGGAACTGCTGGAGAATTTCATTGATATAGTGGTGGGCAAATTACCTTATTCGGTGCTGCCCATTAGGAGCATAAGTCATCACATTGACCTTATATCAAGAGTGGGTTTACCAAACAAAGAAGAGTATAGATTGACGATGTAGGATAATGGAGAGGTCAAGAAGCAAGTTCAGGATTTGATGGATAAAGGGTTGATTAGAGAAAGCTTGAGTCTATGCATTGTACCTACAGTGTTAAATATGAAGAAAGATGGTGGCTGGAGAATGTGTACAGACTTGAGAGATATAAACAATATTACCATCAGGTATAGATTTCCTTTATCCAGGATGGATGACTTGATGGTTTGTTTTAGTGGAGCAAAGTTTTTTTCAAAAATTGACCTGAAAAAAGGATATCACCAGATTAGAGTGAGGGAAGGTGATGAATGGAAGACAACATTCAAAACAAATGAAGGACTATATGAATGGCTTGTCATTCCATTTGGTTGGATGAATGCGTCTAGTAATTTTATGAGATTGATAAATGAAGTCTTGAAAGATTTCATTGGAAAATTTGTAATAGTGTATCTTGATGATATATTGATCTTCAATAAGACTGAAGGGGAACATATGAAACATTTATCTGCAGTAATGAGGAGGTTACGGCAAGAGAAATTGATGATAAATCTAAAAAATTCATCTTTCATGAAGACATAACTCATTTACTTAGGTTTCGTGATCTCTTCGAATGATTTGAATATGGATCCAGAAAAGGTAATAGAAATCAAAGATTGGCCATCACCAAGGAGTATCTTTAAAGTCAGAATCTTCCATGGATTGGCTAGTCTTTACAGGAAGTTCATCAGGAATTTCAATGGGATATGTGCACCAATGATGGACACAGTCAAGAAAAGACACAAATATTTTCATTGGACAGAAGAAGTGGAGAAAATTTTTAAGTTGCTGAAGGGTAAGATAACTGAACAACCAGTTTTGGTTCTGCTAGACTTCAGCAAAACGTTTCAGGTAAGATGTGACACAAGTGGATTTGCGATTGGAGTAGTCTTAAGTCAAGACAACAAGCCAATTGCATACTTCAGTGAGAAGTTGAACGAGACCAAGATAAAATATTCCATGTATGATAAATATTTCTATGCAGTCATACAGGAGTTGAAGAAGTGGATGCATTACATGGTTCCAAAGGAGTTTGTATTGTATAGAAATAACCATGCTTTACAATTCATAAATTGACAGGAAAAATTGAACCAAAAGCATGAAAAATTGGTCGAATATATGCATAACTTTACTTTTGTTATAAAGCATATTTTTGGAACTGCTAACAAGATTGTTGATGCATTGAGCCAGAAATGTTTGATTCTACAGGAGTTCAGAGTGAAAAATTTAGGTTTTGACAACCTCAAGGAGATGTATAGAGATGATGCAGATTTTAAAGAAGCCTATGAAGCATGTGAGAATCTAGTTCTTAGAGACATAAGAAAATGGACTGAATAATTGATTCAAGATAGACTGTTGTTTAGGGGGAACCCGTTGTGTATAAAAAAATTCTCTATCAGAGAGAACCTCTTGAAGGAAAAACATAATGGGGGATTGGTTGGACATTTCGGCCATGATAAGACTTTTGCACAACTGAATGGCTCATACTATTTTCCAGGGATGAGGACGGATGTCAAGAAATTCATGAACAAATGTAGAATTTGTCAGCATGCAAAGGGGAAAAGACAGAATACAGGGTTATATCAACCATTTCCAATACCAAAGAGGCCATGGGATGCAGTAAGCATAGATTTCGTGTTGGGAATGCCGAGGACACAGAGGGGTTGTGACTCCATATTTGTGGTAGTCAGTAGATTTTCAAAAATGACACATTTCATACAATGTCAGAAAACTAGTGATGCAACTCACATTCCAAATCTGTTTTTCAAAGAAGTTGTTAGACTTCACAACTTACCAAAGAGTATTGTTTCAGATTGAGATACCAAATTTGTTGGTCATTTCTGGAGGACCCTATGGAAGTAATTGGGGATGAATTTATCTTTTAGCTCAGCATATCATCCTTAGACGGATGGACAGATTGAGGTAGTGGGTAGGAGTTTGGGGGACTTATTGAGGAGTTTGGTAGTTGAACACCACAACCAATGGGATGAGGTTTTGCCACAGGAGGAATTTGCATATAATGATTCACCCAATAGGAGTACAGGATAGATCCCATTTCATATAGTATATGGAATGCATCCAAGAGGATTCTCTGAGTTGAAAGACTTAGAGAAGAATGAATTTTGGAGTGCTAGTGATGAATATTTTGTAGCAGGAATGCAGGAGCTCCACAGTAAAATCATAGAGCGGTTGCAGAACTCTAGCCAGGAATATAAACATAGAGCAGATCAATACCAAAGATAAATTCAATTCGAAGTAGGTGATTTGGTTTTAGAGCATCTCAGAAAGGAGAGGTTCCCAAGGGGAACCTACAATAAGATGAAAGTGAAGAAAATTGGACCATGTAAGATTTTGTGAAAGTTTGAGGCAAATGCTTACGAAATTGAACTATGAGATGGGGTAGGAATATCGCGCATATTCAATATAGAAGATCTATATCCTTACAGAGAATATGGAATAGAGATATCATAGGATCAGAAGGAATTCCAATGGGTCAAACAAATGCCTGTAGCTGAAGGACCACAGATGGAAAAGATTATTGATCAGAGAGCTGGTAAAAAGACCTGGAGAAAAACATGTTTTGAATACTTGGTGAAATGGAAGGGACACCTGATTGAATATGCCAKTTGGGAAAGTGAAGAAGACTTTAAAAAACATGGAAAGACAGTGCAGGATCTCATGGATAGGATTCCATGAAATGTTTTCAGTAGAGGATTATGATGCAGGAGCATCATAAGAAAGCACAGAAGTGAAGGACAGTTGGAAATGAACAAGCGCACATTTCGAGAACATTTTGAATTTGAATGATAAAACATAAATGTAATATATAGGAGAATGTATCTGCAATTATGTTTTGAAGACTGTAAACAGATCTTGAGCGTTGCTCTCATGTGTCAGTTATGGAGGCATTTAATTCTAATAAATGTAAAGTAGATAGATTTTATTTTATGATATGATAACTTAGAGTAGTAGGAGGAAAAACTCGAAAAAGGCACCTTCGTATGTATTATATGGGATTATTATTATCATTCTCATCGTAAGATGCAGAGAAAGAGAGTAGAGTAACAGAGACTATAAGATTGTATAAGCAGATAGATTTTTCTATAGAACCCATGTACAAAAGCATTTGGATTCATATAAAGAAGCTTGGTCCAAATTCATGGTGTTGTGATAAATACTCTTTGTATCTATTGAATGGTATGTTCACAGTTTGCTTACATTCTCTGTTATGCATTTTGCTCCAATGCTATGTGTGTGTATGCTTGGGAATTTCATGGTGAATATATGAATTCCGTGAGAGGAGAAGTATAAGTTTCAATTGTTTCTCTTCCTAAGAATTTCTGGAAGGAGTGAAGTGAAAGGTCTGCATAGAGTGCGTGACAGAGTTCTGATTTTTATCTCAGAAAGATCAAGAGGGATAACGTTGGCTTATCTCAGTAGAATTGTGGATGAGGCACAGAGTTGTGCAAGGCGTGTGCAGGCTGAGGAAGGAATTGAAATTCTTCAATACCATAGAGTGGTTCGAGAATATTTGTTGCGAGGAGCTCACAGAGTTAACATCATGGATAACTGGAGGTTATCACAGAGCCGCGCTAAGTGTGTGTGCAGGGATTCTTTGAATCGACAAGCCAACAAAGAAATCTAAGAGCAAGAGGGTGAGAACCTTCGAATAGCTCAAAGTTAGGCGGACATTAGAGTCACGCAAAACTCTAAGTTCAGACGAGTTGATGTCTGGAAGAATTGCCTAAGGTTCATCAAAGCTTGAGTGAACGGTGGGGAACTTCCAAGGGAGAGTCTTGAAAACACGAGAGTCATACGATCATGATAAAATGCAAGGAGGTTCAATGAAGTTTCATTCGATGTGTAATACTCATAGGAGATCTGATCCGTTGACCTAGTGGAATTAGGACCGCTCGTTGAGTTTTGGGAGTTCAGGATTCATTATATTGGGGAACAAGGTCAAGCCTTGTATTTCAAAACCCCAATGCGTGAAATCAGAGTTAGATCTGAGCCATTGATTAAAGTTCTTTTTGAATCGTTGATCAGGGCACGTACGGTTCAAGAAATTTGGGACCGGGGGAAAGGCGCATACATCGTTTTTGAATCCCCGAAAAGGAGAGCGCCGACAAGTA